>APFE031231650.1:0-56542 GCA_000404065.3 Pinus taeda
AACATCTGTCACACACACACACACACAGTCACATACATTGTCACAAAAGCATCATCGCGATCGACAAACGATCAATCATAACTGTCTCACTTGTCACTCACATCGTCGGTCATTCATGTTGAGCATGTGTGTCTGGATGGTTTGAGTCGTCTCTTCATCGAGTCATGTAAGTGTTTGTTTGCAGGATCACATATGCATCTTTCACTCATTCACACACTTAGTTATTTTGCTGAATTTCTGATGACTGAACTCCCCTCTGACAGCCGGACCATCACCCTGCCATCGAATTGATCGATTATGACCCAGAACAATGCAGAAGAACCAAGTAAGTCATTTCAAGCTGCATTTCCCTCAAGAAAATCTATCAGCCTTCATGCTGGTCAACCAAAGGGTTTGACCCAACAACCACCCTAGAATTGACTCCCATAAAAATTTGCATAGAGGCTACAAACCTTGCCCGCTTTGTTGGCTGCGAAAATTGTGTAGACAGGCTAGACATACACCTAGTGCCCATCCTTGTCTTCCTCTGAAAATTGGGCAGTTTTTCCAGCTGGTCCTCCTGACAGTCGACTAGTTACTCACTAAGAAAATTGTGCAAATTTTATGAGCAAGTCCTTTGCTACCTAGTAGTCCACTTATCTAAGAAACTACATAAAGGTGATCAGTGAGCCAGCCTCCCAACACCAACACATTTTTTCTCACCAGCAGCTATCGACAGCTGACTACTAGTTCCCTCCAAGAATTGCACAGTTTTTGTTGCCAAGCTCTAGCAGCTGACTACTAGTTCCCCTCAGGAATTGTGAAGTTTTTTTTCCATTGACCCAGCAACTGATTGCCAGTTACCTCTAGGAATTGTGTAGTTTTGGATACCAAGCTCCTGCTGCCTGCTTGTTCCAGAAATTGTGCATATTTGGCCTACCTAGAATTCCCATAACCCGAACTGTTCCTCTCAAAAACTATACAATTTTGTTCTCCAATTGAGCCAAACCCCATGGACAGTCACTGTCAATCCAGATTTCCCATCTTCATCACCCAGTTTCTCTTGTGTAGTTTTCATCAGCAGTTCCTGGAGCCTCCATCCCTCCTCACAACACTCTCCGTCACCTGCATCCAAAATGATCATGTATCATGGTAGACTAGGAGGATTTTTTATTTAATGTCATCTCGTCATGAGTGACTGTAGGTACAGGTACATAAACAAACATGGTGTGATGACAAACGAGATGAATGAAGGGAGCACATGCAGAAGGACATGTTCACCAATATGAGCAAATGTTGCATGCAAATAGATTTACTGATGAAAGGATGATCATGCAAAGATATATGCGCAGACGAACAAACAAGCAAACATGCAAGATGTGTTCATGGACGGATGAGCAAGCATACACATTTCACGAACCGACGAACTTGTCAAGACTTCCAACATAAAATCAAGGAGCAACGTGCAAATGAAACATCAAGCGAACCAATGACCATCAAGGATTCCACACACTTTGCCATCCAGAGGTGAAGAAGTGATACACCATGAAGATATCCGCCACCCAACAACACTACAACTCGACATCCACACTAGCAGTAGCATGAGTGTACCAGCACTATCATGTCGAGTCATGTCGTCTACATCTCTACTGTGGGCCATACTGTCAATCAATGTAATGTAACATCGAAGTCCATGAGACACAATTGTTGTATTAAGAGTCATGTAAAGTCAAAAGGTATTGGAAGTCAAATAGTCATGAGGGTAGTCGAACAACCAAAAGGGTCAGTTTCACCCTTGGCTATAAATACCCCCTCATTTGTACATGGAATGGACTTTTCACCTCAGCACCTCCCACATAGCCTCGAGAGTCTGTAATATTTTCTTTGAGGAGTAATTAGTGGCTCCAACGCCCCACCCATGGGGTTAGTGATGTATGGTGTAACGATGTGTCTTCGAACTTTCACTTAATTTAGAAGCCTACTAACAAGCCAACACATTTTCACACATGTATTGTAACTGTTGTAAGACTAATCTTGAACACTTGTAATGCATGTTTCTTTAACCTGTGTTTAACACTTGAACTCATTCACTTATTGCAATACATATATGTTAATGAAAATGTGTTTTATATGATGTTAATGTTGTCTCGCTCGTGTTGGTTACCTCCCCGGACATCAGACATACCTTTCACATAAAACTTGTTATAAAAACTGTTGCACTCGCACGGACTCATCCGCTGAGTGTTGTATGTGTTATCTTCCCTTGTGTTTTGTGATTTCCGCATCCCTGTGGATGCTTCTTCCAGAAGTTGTGCATGTCCTATTGTGTTGCATGTTCCTAATAGAGTTGGGGCTTCCTCCCAACCAACTTTGGAATCACTCCCACCCTCTCCCTCTACAGTGAAAGAAACATTAACACAAGTAACACTAGCAATCACCAAGCACATGAAACTCACTTCTCGAAGACAAAACAGACCACTCTCCTATGCTGAAAAGCAAGAGTTGAGGAAAATCCTTCAGATAATGGCAATCGGGCCATCTTACCGGTTGGGACTCCCACACCAAACAACGTGAGGTCTAGTTGGGACTTCATAAAAGGGTTATCCCATGAATTTTGGCGAGTCCAACACTGTCAACACAGAGCTATGGTGACACATCAAGGAAAGGGACACTCAAGAACACTCATCGATGAGAAGCATCTACAAATTTGAAGCATCAAGCCTAGAAGTCTCCATCACTTCAAGGTCAAGAAGGGTATACAATCCATCATTCATCAAGGAGGTCTACAAAGCTATAAGAAGAGCCTTACGTAAAGGCACCTACGAAGAATAGCAAATTGAAGTAGGACCTACATGAAGCTACAAGTATTCAAGAAAACCTCATCAATAAGCAAGTCCACTTGGAGAAGGCAACTTGAAGAACATCAAGGTCCAGGGAAGACAAGCCATCAAGCCTTCAAGGAGGGAGAAAATCCATTACATCTCAAAATATATCAAGTAAGTACATGTCCCCTTCTGAATCTACATCAATGTCTTTTTGCAAGGAAAGCAATAAATTGGTAGGTACTATTGGCTTAAGGGGTCCTGACCCAGGTTCAGAGTTAGTTGCGTCAACCAATAAATCCCTAAACTACTGGCCCTTTCAGCAACAACCCGTGTAACATAGGTTGCAGTCTCACCTGAGGCAGTATGCAGGGATGCAAGAACCAAGATTTTTCATCGAGGGATGAGTGTGATGTTTTCTAGCACCCCAGATCTGCCTTTGCACAGATCAATATGCCCTTAGGGCTCGATACTACAACTCTATTAAAACAACCTTCAGACCTTCACGAAGGTCTACGATTAGCCTTTGCAAACCTTTAACAATCACTTTATCCACTTATGCGCATCAGAGAACAATCCTAAATTAGTGTTCACGTAGATCTACTTAAGTTATTTAGTAAACATAACAGAATTTGTCACAGTCTTCACAAAAGTACTTAACATCCATTGCGTACATCTATTAATACTTATTTAAGAGAATCTCTCATCATTAGATCAACATTCCATAAACACATTGTTCATCAATAACATATATCATAAACATAAGTAAATAGAGATAAACAAATATATGCAGGATTTCTTGAGTAACTTTCTTGATTTATCTTCAATTTAGGATTATAGAATCAAAGCTACCCTATGCACTCAGCTGTAGGGGTTCGTACACTCAGCTATGGACTCTACCTAGGCCTTTGTGCACTTAGCTACAGAGCCTTTCTCCTCCTATTTGACCCACTTCTCTATGTTATCACTTCTCTTCTATTTTCCCATTACATCCAATATATCTCATAACATGCCATAGACTCTCTAAGACACACCTATTTATAACCCTTTTCATACAATCCCATGGTTTGCGGACCATGGGTGGATCTCAAAACTAACTCAAGCTTTACATAACCAAGGGGCTAAAGACCCTTTTGACTCCTAATCATCTATGCACTCCGCATCCACAAATCACTGAGACTTACATTAGTTACAAAAATATATCAAAACTTGGGTTATTTTAACCCCAAAACTGACCTAGGGGGCCCCATCCCAACAGGTACCAATAACTTTCTTGCATGTGTAAGGACTCTGGACACCACATATCTCCACAATGGTATGATTTTGTCCACTTTGGGCCTAAGCCCTCATGGATTTGCTTTTGGACTTACCCCGAAAGGCCTCATACCAATGGAGATATTTGTCCATCCTTATATACCCATGATCCTCCCCACTTCTAGTCAATGTGGGACTTTGGTCGTATACCCAACAATCCTCCCCTCGAACAAAGGACCATCGAGCCTCCCCTCAAACGATTATACATCCGTCCACTCTCTAACAACCAGGATTCTCCGCTCCAATGTGTTGGAAGCACACGCCTTACATGGAGCACCACCTGCCTCGAGAGCTTGCTCTATCCCAGGTCAACTCCTCTTCACTGTGTTGGGACCAGGACACATCCATGAAGAATCCGTAGCACACCGCCTGTCTAACCTAGCTCATCCACGAATCCCATCGTGATATTACCAAGGCCCACCATCTTCGTTCGGCATTCCGAGGATTCATTCACTTGGCTAACTTCGAATCTGGCTCTGATACCACTTGTAAGGACTCTGGACACCACATATCTCCACAATGGTATGATATTGTCCACTTTGGGCCTAAGCCCTCATGGATTTGCTTTTGGACTTACCCCAAAAGGCCTCATACCAATGGAGATATTTGTCCATCCTTATATACCCATGATCCTCCCCACTTCTAGTCAATGTGGGACTTTGGTCGTATACCCAACAGCATGGAAGAAGAATATTGATCTACTTCTCAAGGAGAATGAACTCCTAGAACATGTCAAAGGGAATATCACTATCCCTGCTAAGGAACAGACTCAAGCCTTAGCCAAGTACAATAACGATGAGATAAGAGCTCAAAGGATTTTGATAAAATCAATCAAATACTCTCTCATTCCTTATGTATCCAAGTTTGAGACATAAAAATAAATTTATGATAAGCTAGTAGAGCTATTATCGGTATCTATAACAGGAGAAGTAATATCTCTAAGGAATGCATTATACAAGATGAAGATAACATAGGAAGGAATATATCCCTACTTCATGAAAATATCTGAAATGAGAGATCAATTTCAAGAGCTTGGGGAAGTCATGTCTAAAAAAGAGATGACAACTGTAGTACTCAATGCTCTACCTGAGGATTGGGGAAACTTCACATCAAGCATATATGCTAAGAAGGAAGCAACCACTCTCATTGAAATGTGATCTCTATGCAGAACAAAGGAAACTAGACTTAAGGCAAAGGTAGATGTGGGATCAAAGGAACAAGCATTTGCTACCATGGCCAAGCGAAAGGGTAAATTTTTCAAGTTTTGTCCACAAAGAACAAAGAACAAAGTCATTTCCAATATCCAATTCTTTGGATGCCAAGAATATGGACATTAAAAAAGGAATTGTCGTAAGCTTAAGAAGGACAACAACAACAAAAGGAATAGGGAAGAATCTCACATAACTCAAGAGATGAAAGAAGGAAAGAAGCAAAAAGAAGGAAGATCCTTTGGATCTCTACTATGACTAGGTCAAACTCTTTACTTCTATACATCTTCCAAAGTTTTAAGTAGGATAGGAGCATGTAGGAATAAATTAAAATTGCATGGCTAAAAACATCCTCTAGAATCTAGCAGCTTAATGTACATAGAGTTCTAGATACTCATGAAGATGTAGCATTTATGATAAGAACAAAAATGCATGAGTAGAAATATCTTCTATAATATAGGAGCATGGTAGATATAGCTCAATATATTCATGAAGAAGAAGCATACCTAGTCCACGATGAAAGAAAAATTGGTCATGATTAATAATCTTAGAAGACCTCCATCACCAAAGGAAAAGAAACATTTTGCAAGGCAAGGATCTTTAAGATCCTATGATGGAATATTCAAAAGAAGGTTCACGAAATAAGGTAGATGTATCATTGGGAATCCCATTGATGGGATTCAAGAAAAGGATGATATGCAGGCAAGCTAAGATGAAGCAAGAAGGGCCACTCCAAAGGACGATCAAAGGAAAATCAAGATGAGGTATGTGTGCATTAAAGTTTAGTCATGTTATCATTTGTATATTATTGAGTCATGGGATAGTTCTATAACATGATCAAGCATGAAAGAATCTCTTTCACCAAGAACATGATCAAAGGCATGTACCACAATGCAATGAAAGTCAACAAAATAATATGCTCACATAAGGAGTATAAGATTGCTAACTAAGAAGCAATAAGAAATGTTGACAAGTCTAGAAAGCAAGCAATGAAGAAATGCTCTCACACGAAGCATTAGATGGTTGGCCTATATATCTAATAAGAAGCAAATGAATAAATATATCAAGCATGTGTAAGAACACCATGATCTCCGAGAATCACTATCTGAAAAGATACTTTGAAGATATCTCCCGAAAGAAGGCAAGAAAACTCTGATAAAGGAAGAAAGGACCCTTAAAACCTATGAAGGCCTTGGAGATATAAAATATGCATATAAATGATTCTACTCTACAAATATGTCATGATGAAGAAACAATCCAAAAAAAAGAAAGGTTGAAGCAATATCAAGATGAAGTCATGATGGGATACTAGGTCGAAGCATGTAAAAAAGCAAGTACAACGAAGCATCCATAAGAAGAATATTCTCAAGCATGGACAAGATGACAAAGGAGTAGCCAAGATGACAAGAAAACCTGATGTATGATATGAAAGCCACTTTCCTCAAAGGAAGCAATGACATGACTAACCATGGAGGAAAGTGATCGATGAACAAAGACTTCATAACATCAAGAAAGGAAGGGGATCAAGCAGATAAAGGACCCATGAAGAAGAAGTTGCTGATGAAGCAAAGAGTCCCTAGTTAAGAGGGAGCTCTAACAGGTCCTTGATAAAAAGGAATCTTTGGATCGCCCTTAATTACAAAGGAGTGACAATTGTGTTTTCCATTTCATGGGTAATGTATTAGACCAGGACTAACAATCGTAAGTCTAGATGAAGGCCATCAATGGAAATGTAGACACAAGATAGACACAATATTCTTGTCTTCACTTGGGAAGAAAGAATGGGAGGATTGGGTAATCATTTGGCATCTGATACTCTTTGAGGTTGTGTAGGGCCTCCAAGACAAGAGTAGGCAATAGGAACAATATTCTTTGGGGGTTGGGAACCCAAGATAAGAATAGTCCTAGAAGGTCATACTCGGAGAACACCCATGTGGGCATGTACCTTGAGAGACAATGATGAAGGTGTCTATAAATCATTGGTCTTGCAAAGATTGTAGGTTATGGTCTCTTAAAGAGATGGAGATGTTAGTCAAGGCCTTGCACTATGACAATGCTGATGGATATGATGCTATAACAGATGGATTGCAAATCCGATTTCTCTAATGTGAATTCTTCAAGATTGAAAATTTCCAGACACCTTGTAATGTTGTATGAATACCTCCCTATTTAAGAGGGAGTGTTGAAGGAAATGTAACTAGGTTCAGTCTTCATAAATGTAATTTTGATATTTGTATTTATTCAAGAAAGAGAAATTATTTTTATATTATTTGTCAATGAGTTTCTTGCTCATTGAAAATAGGTCAAGCACATTTTAAAGTGATTTTAGAAAATCAAGTCAAAATGTGTTTATGATGAGACCCTTTAAGGGAATGTTACATCATGTATGTCAATATACAAGGTCATGGGAACACCTCCAAGCCAAGTCAAATCCTCTCCTAGCGTCAACAAAGTCTCCAAGCAGCCAAATAATGAATAAAAGATGAGTTATGATGAAACTGTCAAGTTAGCCTGAAGAGTAGGGACAAACCTCTATTTATAGAGGTTTTCCACCCCTCATTTGATATCAATGGTGTTCTAAAATCCACAAGAAAAAGAGGATAATTAGAACAAAGGAAGTCGAGGAAAAGAAGCTTTCTAGGGCATCGAAGCAAGGGAGAAAGAAGTCGAGGTGGAAGGGATTGAGTTTCCAGAGTCAATACAGTCACACATGTGAGAAAGGAAAGGTCTTCCTATGGACATTACAAAAAGAAATCACAGTAACAAGTATCTCTATTTTGGGCTAATAAACAAGGCCTATAAGGCGTCCCCATCCAACGAAGAAGGAAGGAAAAGACAGTGAAGATAAGCGAACTGTTTTAGGGTTTCTATCCACACGTGCATGAAAAATTGTTGGCTCTTATTATATAAAGAAGTGTAAGTTCCAATCATACAATACATCCATATAAACCTACTAGCCCCAATAGTGGAACATTACAGCCACATCCGCCTGCTCCTCAAAATAGATGTACTAGCTCTGTGTAGTGGAGAAGCCAAGGCGTGTTACAATACGGTCTAAGATCTATCCAAGATAATCTTATCGGAAGCTTGGTTGACCAAAATCCCATAAAATGAGCTATGAAGGACTATTTATAGCAAATGTTGAGGTGACCCTTAACATTCCCCTTTGTGACAGTTCATCTACCCTCATGACTCTTCATCTACTCTATTATTGTTACATCTAACTATTGACACTTGACTTACACTTGACATGACGTTACATCATAATGCACATGTACTCATGTCAGACAACATGGCTTGATCAAGCCATGTAGGACATCACTGACACTTGGTCCAATGTGATGAGACCAACTATTTGGCATGCTTATGATGGTGAAGGTGGTGAGTTGATGCCAATCTTGGTCATCTGTGATGGTGTGCATGCACCTCATGGTAACATCTTGCTGAAGCGAACTCTTGCCTCCGTTTCATCTGGGTGCATTAGTATGGCTCCTTCATCCAACTCATTTGATAGCATGTGCATGGTCTTCTTGGGTGTGGCTGAATCGGAAACACACTAATGCATAGTGTCTATGTTGATCTTCAAATGTGTGTTGGTGGTCATGCACATCAACTTGTCGAAGTACATGTTCAGCTCCAATTGGACTTGCTTCTTGTTTTCGCCTTAGTGAGTGTGTTGAATGGATTGGGTCGCATGTATACGCACAATAACACAAATGATGTTGAACTCCTTGCATGCAATCAACAACACTGTTCACCATGTATGCTCCATGCCAACTGTTAGGATGGATCTTTAACTTAAACGGGCACAGTTTCATCCATGAGTGCATGTTGCACCCACTGTTGTTCTTGTTCCTGATGCAACTCATTCTTCTATATGTGCAGCTTCATGTTCTTGAATTGTTGCTTCAGCACATGCAACTCCTTCTTTGTTCCATTCTCTATCTTTGGGCGATCTTCATGTCACGTCGTCACCTTGTAGCCTAAGTCTCCAAAGTTGCTTTCATCATTAGTGGATCTCCTTGATCTTGCAACTTTGTTCCACCTCTATGTTGTCAACAACCTTCCTCTTGCGTTCACTACATCCGTTGCGTTTGTTGTATTTGTTATGTTCATTCCATTCATTGTGTTCATTGCACTCGGTGTGTACATTGCATTCATTGCATTCAGTATGTTGCCTTCAGCGACTATTCATGATGTTGCTCGTTGTGATATCTTGATGCTCTTGTCTATGAGCAACTTGATATCTTCGTGAGTAGGCAAGCTCATAGACATTTGATCGACTGCATCTCCAAGTGTGCTTTGAAAGGTGTCTTCGACTCTAATCTCTTGGAAACCATTGTTTCTGCACTGATTAGAGGCAAATGAGAACCTACAATACCTCGAGACATGGAACACTCATGGCAAGAAATCTGTCAGTCGAAAACCAATATGAACTTGAGAACTGACTTGCAACATACCTGTGTGGCTGATCATGAAGGTTGCGCAATTTCGGCCAGGAGGTCGGGAGACTGATTGCCAAGACAACACAAGGCACATTCTAGGCTATTGGGAGACTGATTGACTGCTAAAATTGTGCAATGCATATTCCAGTCTGGCTACTAACTGCTAGAATTGCACAATGCGGAAACTCAGCTAGCAATGGTTGTAGGCTCAGTGACTACATTGTGCAATTTTCTAGGTCAGCAGTCACTATCCCTTAGAAATGTGCAAAACAATCCTCGAGGATAGTGCCTAGGTAGAAATGTGCATTTCCTGAGAGGAAGATAGATCCTTCCCTTTTAGGATTGCACAATGTTGTCTTGGTGAGGCTCTTGGTGAGGTAGAGTCCGGGCCGAGGCTACCCAGACTCGCTGATGGGCAACTGAAATTGAATGTGAGTGTGAATGCATGGTGATACTGGGTGTAATCATAATTGAATGATCATGCATGCAAACGGTGAATGATCGATTCATAAAATGGAACAACATGCACGTGGGTGAGGCGAGTCGCTGAATCAGCGAACGTTCATGAAAAACAGTTTCATGTATGCGACATCAATGAGATAGCAATGGAACTTGAAACCATGCTAGGACAAGCTAGTATACATGTAAATGACAGCAAGAATTCAAAGAAATCAAGCAAACATTACTTACACAAGCAAAAACACAAAAAGTGACATAAATGCAACACAAGTCATGGAAAGCGGGCTTACCCCAAAACAATTGAGCTAAATGTACCGACTACTCCTAAATGTGATGTGGGATGTCAGAGCTACAAGGTTGGTGAGGAATGAGATCTACAACGTCCATTTGATGAGTTTTGATAACATCGAGGTTGTGACGCGCATGCCACAAATCTAGGGAAAGTGACACTTGGTGGGAGGTTTCTAAAATGATCCTTGCATGTAACCTCCAACTGCTAAACATAGATCCCTGAAACAAGGGATGTATTTGCATGCTACCTTGGAAAAAGTAGCCCATGCTTGCAATTCTATTTTTCTCGGTCCCAGAGGGGACCAGTCAACTTAGTTGCACATGCAAGAGGCTGCTCGACTGCTAGGAGAAAATGTGCATTTCTAGCTAGGAGATGGGTTAACTGCCCAGGAGATTTGCACAATTTCTAGGCAAAGCAGCTAACTATTGCCCAAATTTGCGCAAATTCTGGGCTGAGCAGCCCTACTAGGGAAAATTGCACAATTTTCATTGTGAGTGTTGACTGCCAGAATTGTGCAATTCTAGAGCCCAACGGGCTGCTAGTCAGGATTGCGTAATTTCTAGAGGGAGGGTTGTTTGCCCTCTAGAATTGTGCAATATCTTGGGGGAGGTGCTCAGCCTGCAGTTGGACCAAGTCTCGGTGATCAACCTATGAGGGGAATGCATTGAGCTGTGATCAACATGATACCTTTGTGCGAGCAAAACACCGAAGCTTGTGAACTTGACAAAGAAAGGCAAGCTGCTACGAAAGGTTGGTAGGGAGGCTCCAAAATGAAGCTAAGGAAAAATTTGAGGAAAAATCGTGACATTGCAGCGCTTGGCCAGTCTTGTGTCTACCTTCTCTGTGCTTGGTTGTAACCTTTAGCCGATGAAGTCCTAAAGGAAAATATGAACCATCTACAAGGGAAGTTTCGGTCCAACCTTGAACCTGTGTCCACATTGGGAAGCCCCATGCCTAAACTCAACGTTCTGCTCTGTGTGTTCAAGCTCATCCAACTAGTAGAAACAGAGAAGGGGAAAATGTAAACAAGCAAACCTATGTCAGAGGTCTTACATGCTTCTCTGAAGGAACAACCTCTTCTGCTCTCAATAAGTTAGGATCCCTTTTCCACCCCAAAAATAAATAATTGCCTATGCATAGTCCTCTTGAAAAATACAAAGGCGAAAGAAGAGAAAGGCTTCCTGCATAGAGAGGTGAAGCATGCAACTCCACAGGGGTACTAACTAGGCTTGCTAGTAGTGGATCAATGTGTGTGTTCATGCGTGACTCTGTTGGGGTACTGTCCAGGCCTGCTAGTAGTGGAGCAACACCAGAGATGAAAACTTATACTCTGAAAATATTCAATTCGCGAGCTAAACTACCCTTCCCAGATTCGAAACACTAAGATCTAGGCTAGACTTTTGATTTTGTTTGACTGAGTTGGCAAAGGGTGAACCATGTATGTCCACGAGGTAAGTAGGGAAGTTGAGGTAACCCACACAGCGATTCAATACTCCCCAAAATACCAAGGCCCTGTGCTAGCAATGAACTGAAACAGAGAAGTTGGAGTTCTACCAGTGTGTCACAAAGTGTTGTAGCAACTACAACCACTCTCCAAAATTTTGGCATGCACCAATTTCGGAGCCTCCCTTGAGAGTTTCACTTAATGACTGCACACACATGGGTTCGCTCTGTGAGCTCGTGTGAGTCCTTGCATCCGCCTTGCTTGTTCATTTCATTCAAGTTTTTGCATGATGTTGTCTAAGTCATGCTTGTGACCATGTTCTAGTTATGATTGAATTCATCACTTCATGTGTGCTTGTTGTGTTCGATATGAAAGCATCTGTCACCCTCACACACAAATTCATGTTCACTATAGTGCAAGTGTCATCTCGATCAATGAACAGTCAATCACGAGTGTCACACTTGTCACTTGCACCGTCAGTCAGTCATGTTGATCATGTGTGTCTGGATGGTTTGAGTCATTTCGTCATCGAGTCATGTGAGTGTGTGTTTGCATGATTACCTATGCATATTTCAATCGTTCACACACTTAGTCATTTTTTCTAAAGTCCTGATGACCAGACTTCCCTCTCACTATCGAACCATCACCACACATCAACTCGATCAACTGTCAACCAGAACAACGCACCAGAACCAAGCTAGTATTATCCAGATGTGTTGCTCGCAATTTGTTAAATGAACTTCCATGTTGACCACCTGAATAGTTAGTCCCGACAGTCACCCTCGGAATGACTCCCTTCAAAAATTATGTAGAGGCCACTGACCTCACTCGCTCAACTGACTGAGGAAATCGCACAGATGGCTCGGACAGAAACCAAGTGCCCATCCCTATCTCCTTCAGAAAATTGCGCAATTTTCCCAGTCAATCATCGGGGCAGTTGATCAACTGCCCATCCAAGAATTTGTGTAGTTTTCATGAGTAGACCTTCTATAGTCTAGCAATTAACACATCTCCTAAATTGCACAAAGATTATCAGTAGGTCAGCTTCCCAGCTTCAGTGAAGTTTCCCCGTGTTATTGGGAAAACTAGTGTCCATTCAGAGCTGCTAGTCCCACTAAGATGGGTAGCTATCTTAGAAACAAACAAACTAAAATCACTTGTGTTTTCCTTTATGAGAAGTAGATGAGAGAGAAGCAGAGAGTACCAACCTCAATCTTTCGCTTGGCTCCTTGCTTGTTTCCTCTCCTCTTTGACAGATCTTTGCCACTCCTTCCTCGCTTGTCCCACTTCAAGAACACCTGTAGAGTCAAAGAAGCATAATACCATCAAAGCATGGAGATCTACAATCATAAACAATAAAGGATCAGATATATATTTACCATACAAATGCATATATCAATTCAACTTTCAAAGACATACAAGAATAAGGAGGAAAACTCAAATATATTTATTGATAGAAGTGGTATAAGAGAGGATTACAACCCATTGATCTGACCCAACGCCATCCTCCCAACATGAAAGCCCTTCTTCACCTCATGAAAAGCTAGATCACCCAACACTATGATGTTCCACAAAGAAACTAACAACCCTTCTTTACAAGATGCAAAATTCCAGCCTTTTGATCTCTAGGATGAGGGATCCGTATATAGATGTTTGTAGGTGGGTGAGTCAACTTCTGGGTTTTTGATTAGTGTCATTCCTCTGATAGTTCTCAATTCCACTTGGATATTTCATGATCTCTTACTCATCCATGGGGAGAGGCAAGTGTCACAGGAGAAGTTTCTGGAAGATTCCATGATCATCCACCTTACAAACTGTCTCTGCCATTTGTCTACTCTCCCCCATTGTACCCCATAGAAGGGTTTTTCAGTATGCATCGCACCCCCTGTGTGCATTAGGTGGGATGCATCGCACTTTGACCATGGAGCAGGTGAGATGGTCCAGTTTGACCAGTTCTTAGCAGTTTTTCATGGAGAACTTCTGGGAGATGATGTAATCAGCTGACCTTGTTCCTTTAGGGTATGAAACAAAACTTTTAGGGACTTAGAAGCCCTTGGTTTATGGACATATAAGATTGGGGTTGTAGTGCCCAAATATGTTTAT
Organism: Pinus taeda; assembly: GCA_000404065.3. Lineage (NCBI taxonomy): Eukaryota > Viridiplantae > Streptophyta > Pinopsida > Pinales > Pinaceae > Pinus > Pinus taeda. The sequence goes on from APFE031231650.1 coordinate 14,067, forward strand.
AACAGTTGCCCCCTAAAGCATAAGGTTGTAAATCTTTTGATGTCAGGTGAAATGCTTTATCATGAGGATCCGAGGATTTTCGAACTGGAAGGTAACCTGTAATAAGATACAATACAATACATTATCTTCATAATATTTTCATGATCCAGGTGAGGTGGGCATTCCCATGCTCAATTTTATAAATTCATTTTCATGTACATAAAGACAGACAACAGCCTGTATGGCAGACTGATGATTCTGGTAGAGCCATCATCCTTTAGCTTGGATGATTACCTGTGCAGCTATGATGTACGTTTGATGTTTTTATTTTCCTGAATATATCACAGCCCGGATGTATGAAACTAGATCCAGGGTCTCCAAACTCGTTCAATATTCACCCAAAGTACAAGTCGATCCATGTGAAAAGATGTTCTGAAGTCGAACATGGAAAGACATCACCTGATTTCCAGCCAATGATGTAAGCTATTAACAGGCACGAGGGGAATCACCGATAATGATAATGACCCCCAAGGTATTGCAGTACAATTCACGTGGTTTGAAAATGGGACTTGGCGTCGAACACCATGCAAAATCTTTCGATCGAAGGCCATTCATGTAAACCTGTCGCAGGAAGTGAGAAACTTGCCATTAAGGCATGCAAGCTTCAAAGTACTGAAAGGGTTGTTCCTAAGTCAACTTCTTGGATAATGAGCTGACGACGACAAGAAGTGACCCGTCATAGGAGGGCCTTAATGAATCCCACATCTACGACATGGAACGGAGTAAATGATTTTGTGGAGGTGAAAATGATCTGATGATACAAGGTTCAGGGTGGCGGTCATGAAAGAATGAAGGGTGAAGGTATTGCAGCGGATGAGACACAAGCTAGGTTGGTGAATTCTCTGAGCGACTTCTCTTGAACATATCAGCGACACTAAATTGGATTGGTAGCATTAACCCCAAAAATGGATGGTACGGTGGACCAATGGTGATATGACCGATGAACGGAATAACCCAACCCGACTCAATCATGGTGATGGAGTGAAAGTGTCATGTTCAAGAGCGACTTGCTACCAATAAAGTTTCTTCAAGTTTTATTCCGCAATTTTCCCCAGTCATTGCTGACCAATACCTCTTTAATTTTGTCAAGCTTGAGGAGGATAACATATGCTTGTTCTATAATTTTCCCTTCGGGCAAACCCGTCGCTATGTTTTAACGAGCCTAGCGACAGTGAAACTCGCTCTTGCCTGCATGGAAAAGTTTGTCGCTATTGTTTTAACGAGTTTAATGACAAGGATAACTCGGTCTTTTTCAATTTTAGAGAGTTTGAAAAGAGATGGAAAGGAAACTCTAGTAATCCTTTTTCATAATATAATCCCTTAAGTCCGAAAAAAAGTATAAAATAATACGAAAGGGATGAATTTTTAATAGTTTTAACGAGCCGAACAAGACAAGCGCTCGATCTTTTTGTGCAAAGATCCCTCGGGTCCAAAAAGATTAAAATCTGGAGGAGGGATGGCACTTGCAATCACTTTAACGAGCTAGAGAGGCCAATTGCTCGGCAATCTTTTCATATTTTACAAGTCAGATGAAAATAGCTTAAAGAATACTCGTTTTTTTAGGAATGAGTGATGATTTTGGATAGCAGCTGGTTCCAGGTAAGGTTTGGAACTTTTCAATCATGGCAGTGTAAAGAAGATGGCTAATAGAATCACTCATCGAAGTTGTTCCTCAAAAGGGGTAAACAATCAAATGGAGGTGTATGATCGGCTAAAAAAGAGTGGAGGTGATGGTGAGAACATGACCAAGGCTCAAAAGCTGATAATAATGTGATCGCAATGGTTATTTACCGAAGGTGGGTTCATTTTTTAATGAGCTTAAACTGTGGTGGAACATATGCTCATTGCTAGGTTTATTTTTTAACGAGCTTGAACTTTGTGTAAAACTGCTCGTGCCAACCGTATAATAAGGATGTCTCATCGATAGGTTCATTTTTTAGGGAGCTTGCCCCATTCAAAACTTTCTCCAGATCCTTTCATTATGCAAGCTAGGAACGACCAATCCTACGAGTTTAAAGGGTGAGGAACCTACAAAATAAGAAAATAAATGGTCACTTTTCACTTGCATGCAAAAAACTTTGCATTCTCCCAGGTATAGTGAAGTAGAGTTTCCAAGTTACCATACAGAAGTTCTTGCATCCACAAGATGGTTCCACCTGCACAGTAAGCAGAAACACTTCCTCGGCTTAGTCCATCGAAATGGACGAAGGTGATTCTAGCTCCAATCACCTAACCTCGACGAGGGAATCTTATTCCAGTCTAATCCCATTTTCCTAAATAGACGGGTGTGTCAAACTAGTCATATATTCTCCGCGGAAACCTACCCTATACCTAAAGTTTTCCTGCTGAAGCAGACCAGAGTGCATGCCCCCTAGGTTTCAGTCACAATCACCGAATCACTCGCGCTCATCAGGTGGACAGACTGGAGATTGATGAGACATTCCTTGCGCAAAAAGACCAGTTAGGGATGGCACTTGACTATTAGCTATGTGTGAACCAGGGAATGAAAGCTGGTCTACGAGCTAGACCACTTTTCCTTCATGCGGAAAACACATCACTCGAAAGAGTGAGGAAACAATAACTCCCATGCTATAAGTGTAGTCATGCCCAAGGAGTAGATTGTAATCTAAAGGTCCTTGGACTACCATCACGTTCAGATAAACAATTTTCCTTCTCAAAGTTATAGGAAAATTTGGAAGGATCCCTAACGGTCAACTGTTTCCTTTGTCAAAGCCTGTCAGATTTCGCATCTCAGGAAGAAGCAATGGCGAACCAGGCGCTTTCCAAGAAGTTGAGGAAAGGATACTCACAGAAGCCCCTTCATCTATGATAGTACCAACCATGACCATTCTGTAAGCTTGTACTATGATTTGGAATGGTACATTAGATGGTAGATGGGGCCTACCTAGTAGATTCCAATCGAAGGAAACGACTAGGTTGCTTGGAGGTGGGACCGAATAAACGGTTGGATACATCTCTAACGAACTTCCTTCCTGCAGTAAAGGAAGGGTAGATTTCCCCCATGTTCATCGGAGTCTGTGTTTATGAAAAGAATTTGAATGGTGTTGTTCTCATTCTCTTTAGTGACTGTATCATCTGAAGGTAGACCTTCTGAAGACAAGACTGGGTCGACTGCCATCTCGACCTGTTGGCTTTGGTCTGGTGTGGACTCAGAGGGTTTATCTTCAATGATATATGCTTCGACTGACCACAAAGGTGTGTCAGTCAAATTTTGAACTAGTGATGGATTTGGAAAGAGTTTCTTATATCTAGGAGGAAGCCATAGCGGTGAAGCAGGACGGTTATCCAAGACTCTTTTAGCTTCCTCTAGGAAGGGACAACAGTGGATGGCATGATCACCTTCACACAGTCTACAAGTAATTTTACATCTTCCTTTTTGTCTAGTGACTTCGTTTTCACTAGTTGACAGTGTGCTTTCAACATGATCATAAGAGGTTGAGGACACCAGATTGTGCAAGTGGGAAGACCAGTCCCTTAAGTCCGTGGGATGCAATGACAATCTCGATGATAGTGGTCCCCTTTGCAAATGACACATGGAGATTTAGGTTTGGATGGTGTAGTGTGTGGATTTTCACTAGATGATGCTTGGTTGCCCCCTTTCATCATTGGCTTCTTCTTCTTATCCTCCTTCCCTTTATTCTTCTTCTCAGTTACTTGGTTTTTAGCTTCACCAAGCAAAGAGGAAGAAGGAGAGGAAGAAACAAACGAAGTAGAAGGTTGGGGGGTAACTTTGGTATCATCCAGTTGCTGATTTGATTACTCAGGAATCGCGGTGCTTTGAACGACAGAGGTCGAGAAGAGCCATACTGGCAGGCCAATTGTTAGTCCTGGAAGGGACAATGTAGCCATATGAGGTGCACCAACATCTCCCCAAGAGGAGAAAGGACTAGGATTCCCCCCAAGGGGAAATCTTTGATTGGTGGACTCCCTTTTCTCAACCTAATATCAACGAGGGAACAGGGATGTTATTCCGATTAAAATAAATTTTATGACACTTTGACACAACTTGCTTTTTCAATTTTTAAGAGTCAAGAAAAAGCTAAAGATGACTCTAGTCTCCTTCGATTTTTAATGAGCCTGAAGTGACAAGTTCTCAGATGGACCTTTTCTTTTAAGGATTCTGAAAAGGAATGAAAGTGACTACTCTGGAAATCTAGACAGAGGGATTACCAAACCAATCGCAAAACCGCAAAATACTTTTTACGGTACGGCAGTCAATCTTCCCGAATGTTGTTTTCAATGCATTGCGAGCGATAGGGTGGCAGACACGGCTTCCTAAGGATAAAGGATAAAGCCTATTGTGGTCTCCCAATATATACTCGACGGTACGTGGGAGCACAAGTCCGTACTGGCACTTATCGTCTCAAAGAGGAGGAATCACCCAACCTATGATAAAAGCGATAGTTACCAGGCTTTACGACGCTGGAATACATCTCTAGCCTAGACTTCTAAATGTTGTGCGTTAGGTTCCAAAGCATTTTTATGTTCATTTGAAATTTATTTTACAGTTGATCTTTCTTAAGAAGTTTTCCTTTAAGGTTCACCACGTGATGTAGATATACAACTCCTAAATATGCAATCTAAGATGATAAACAGTCGTTTACTCTTCTTTTTGGAATGAAAATCCTAGCTAGTAGAGAGCACACACTAAGATGCATTATCCTAAATCAATCTCCATAAGTGGTCTAAATGAAAATGCACATGCATGTATTTGTTTTCTACTTTCTTAAAGTGTGAATGAAAAAAAGAATGCTAAGTACAAATTTGAATTATCTTTTCAAAGTGACAGTACTAACAATTTTCTTTTCAAAAGATGAAAGGAAGACAAGGATGACACTTTGCGATTTTGAATTGAAAACAGCTTTCGACACTTGAAATACCATTAATTCAAATCAAATACAAGAGTAATAGTGTAATCAACTATCAAAAAGAGGAGGATTCTTTTCTTTGACTAAAAATGACACTTGCAACACTTTCTAATTAAAAGACGACAGTTCGATTAAGCTATTGTTCGTAAAGGAGAACTGTAAATGGTGAAAAATACACAAAAACATTCACAATTTTTTGTACAATGGAGGCTGAATAATGCAAAGGAAGGGAGTTTCAATAGTGGTATACTGATCACAGACAGAAAAACTCCTAAATAAAGCTGAAGAGAATGAAGAAAAACAAAAATCTGGAGGCAGAAACAGTCTTATCTGATCATCGCACCTGTAACACAGAGAAACATGGATGCATCTCACCTACAGCACACGGGAGGTGCGATGCATCTAGATTGTCAAAAGGAGACAGTGCGATGGTCCAAGGATGAGACTTTAAATTGGTTTTTGGTCACAGTTTGCAGCTTAGTTCAGGGATTTAAGCTAAGCTAATGATAGTCAGTAAATACAAAACATAGGGGCTGATCTAATGAGGTTACTAGAGCCACCACCAAGGCACTTAGGATGTTTGCAAGTCAGATGTTTAATTCATAAACTAACCCGGAGATTGACTGAAGCAGCGTTTATCTACTTTTCAGTTGCATAGCAAAAGCAGTTCGAAGGCTAGCTGGCATAACTTCAGGCTTCGTCTGTAGTTTATAAAGTAAACAAACTAGAAACAAGCAAACAAGTTATTCGCTCCCCAATGGAGTGGCCATTTTGTTATCGGGAAAACTAGTGTCCATTCAAAGTTGCTAGTCCCACTAAGATGGGTAGCTATCTTAGAAACAAACAAACTAAAGTCACTTGTGTTTTCCTTTATGAGAAGTAGATGAGAGAGAAGCAGAGAGTACCAACCTCAATCTTTCGCTTGGCTCCTTGCTTGTTTCCTCTCCCCTTTGATATATCTTTGCCGCTCCTTCCTCCCTTGTCCTGCTTCAAAGAACACCTACAGAGTCAAAGCAGTATAATACCATCAAATCATAGATATCTACAATCATAAACAATAAAGGATCAGATATATATTGACCATATAAATGCATATATCAATTCAATATTCAAATACATACAAGAATATGGAGGAAAAATAAAATAGATTTATTGATAGAAGTGGTATAAGAGAGGATTACAACCCATTGATCTGACCCAGCGCCATTTTCCCAGCATGAAATCCCTTCTTCACCTCATGAAAAGCTAGATCACCCAACACTATGATGTTCCACCAAAAAACCAACAACACTTCCTTACAAGATGCAAAATTCCAACCTTTTGATCTCTAGGATGAGGGATCCATTTATAGATGTTTGTAGGTGGGTGAGTCAGCTTCTGGGTTTTTGATTAGTGTCATTCCTCTAATAGTTCTCAATTTCACTTGGAGATTTCATGATCTCTTACTCATCCCTGGGGAGAGGCAAGTGTCACAGGAGAAGTTTCTAGAAGATTCCATGATCATCCACCTTGCAGACTGTCTCTACCATTTGTCTACTCTCGCCCATCGCACCCCATAGAAGGGCTTTTTAGTATGCATTGCACCCCCCGTGTGCATTAGGTGGGATGCATCGCACTTTGACCATGGAGCAGGTGAGATGGTCCAATTTTGACTAGTTCTAAGCAATTTTTCATGGAGAACTTCTGGGAGATGATGTAATCAGTTGACCTTGTTCCTTTAGGGTATGAAACAACACTTTTAGGCCCTATAAGCCCTTGTTTTATGGACATATAATATTGGGGTTGCAGTGCCCAAATATGTCTATAACACCCCACTAGCAGCTCCTAGCAGTAGACTGTCAGTTCCCTCCAGGAATTGCGCAGTTTCTATTGCCAGTGACTGAGCAGCCAACTGTCAGTTCCCTCCAGGAATTGCACAATTTTGGCTACTAATAACCCCAGCATCCAACTCCCAGTTACCAACAAACATGGAAATATGATGAATGGGATGAACGAAGGGATCACATGCAGAAGGAGAGTTTCACCAATGGACAAACGAATGAAGCATGTGAAGCAGATGAATGTGACGAACATGCACCTTCGCGAACATATGAGCCTGTCAAGCCTTCCAGCATGCAAGCAAGGAACAACATGCTAAAGCTTCATCAAGAGAACCAAGTACCATTGAAGACTCCACGCACTTTGCCATGCGGAGGTGAAACTATGATACACCATGAAGACATCCCTCACCTAGCAGCATTGTAGCTTGACACGCACTCCAGTAGCAACACAAATGTACCTACACTTTCATGTCAAGTCATGTCGAGTCATGTCATAATTCATATTGCCCACATCTCCACTATGGGCTATGTTGTCAATCAATGTGATGTAACGTAGAAGTCCAAGAGACCCACTTGTTGAACAAAGAGACATGTAAGTCAAAACGTCATGGAAGCCAAATGGTCATGAGGGTAGTCGAACAGCCACAAGGGTCAGTTTCACCCTTGTCTATAAATACCCCCTCATTTGTACATGTAATGGAATTTTTCACCTCATCTCCTCCCACATAGCCAAGAGAGTCTGTAATCTTTTCTTCGAGGAGTAAGTGGTAGATCCAATGCCTCGCACTTGGGGTCAGTGATGTATGGTGTAACAATGTGTCTTGGAACTTTTTCTTAATTCAGAAGCCTGCTAACAAGCCAGCACATTTTCACACATGTATTATATCTATTGTAAGGCTAATATTTAACACTTGTAATGCATGCTACTTTGAGTTCTACATCTGAATTGTTTCATTTGAGTTCTACATCTGAATTGTTTCATTTGTTGTAATGTGTAATCTATTAATGGAAATGCCTTGTATATTTTGTTAACATTGTCTTGCCCTTGTAGACTACTCTCCCAAACATTAGATAGACCTTTCGCATGAATCTTGTTGTAACAACCATTGCACTCGTTCGGATTGATCCATTGAGTGTTGTACGTGTTATCTTACCTTATATGTTGTGATTGTCACATCTATGTTGACTACTCCTCTAGAAGCTATGCATGTCATGTTGGTTTGTGTGTTCCTAGTAGTGTTGGGACTGATCCCAATCGACCTGGAACTAACTCTCACCCTCTCCCTCAACGGTGAAAGAACCATTGACAAAAGTGACACTTACACTCGCCAGGCACATGAACCTCACTTATCAAAGACAAAGCAAACCACTCTCTTGTGCTGACAAGCAAGAGTTGAGGCAGATCTTTCTAATAATGGAAACCACGTCATCGTACCAGATGGAACTCCTACACCAAATGGTGTGAGGTCTAGTTGGGACTTCATACCAGGGATATCCCCTGATGTTGGTGTGTCCAACACCATAAAAATTTTGGTGCTAGAAGAAGGGCCAGATGACAAGCTGAGTCCTCACATCTATTTTGAATCTCTACATATCTACCATGACTAACTACCGATTTGCTCTTCCAGAGTGTATGTCTTATGGATAAGATTTTATCATCTCGAGAAAGCTTTTGGATAACTTGTCTCATAAAACATTTGATCGTGGAGGCTACATAGCCTTAGTTAGGCACACTGTCAGAATTGTAGGCTCATGCAAAAGACATGGATTCTTTGAAGAATACATGAGTTGTGTGTTGTTCGTCTACACACTTCAAGGGCACCCCATGCACTGTGTGCCACGCTGTTGAAAAAAATCTATTCATTCTCTTGGTCATCTGGTCGTAGAGATATACCATGCTTTAAATCACTTTAACTGGAAAGCACTTGATCAAGAAATTCTGAAATTACAAAAAGCACCCAATGAATCCGTTGATCAGTTTTACACATGCTTTTGTAATCTTGCATACCGATTCCCTGAAGATGAAATTGATTGGGAATTTCTATATGGAATATTTGAGTATCCTCTTCACGTATCTGAACCCTGCTCAGCACGCTTCAATGATGGAGCTACAGAATCACAGGCAAGCACAGTTGTTGTCAAAAGTGATTGTCCGCCTTCACCTCATCAAACAGCTCCACCACCGCGAAGTAATGTGGGAGATCATGCACATGCCTCTCTTGAACTGTCACACTTTCCCACCCCACCATCTCTTGAGATTTGTGCAAATTTGGCTTTCAATCGTGTTGGTTGTCACATGGACTCTTTCCCTTGACCTCCATCCTCATGTTTTGTTGATCCTCTAGATTGTACTGTCTTGTGTTCTCCCATTCAGAACTCCTCACCTATTGTGAACGAGGATCAAGTTGTTGACATAGTTGGTGTTATGCAGCCAACCTATGCCATCATTCATGATGAGTGTGTGTGGGAATCTAAAGAAGAACCCGCAGTAAAGGATGACTCCCTTCTAGCCGCGCCTCATCTGCTTCATCCTAACATCCCTTGTGATTCTGACGCTGCTAATTTCCCTTGTGAAAACCCATTTCTGAATGTTTCTACTTCTAATAATTCAAAAGACACCTGAGATGTCAATCTTTCATTATAGTGCGGAGAGGACACATCCTTGAAAAATCCGTTCAATCTATCATTTATCTTTCCTGAAAACATAGAGGGTGAACATCTTTGCTTCTCATCTACCCCTCTACCTGACTCATCAAATCATGAGGATGCCAACAAACATCTTGAATTTTATGATCTTGATTGTCGTGATATATCCACTTCCTCATCTAATCAATATGTTGATTCAACTATTGTTAATCTATTCAAGACACTGGTCTATGATGATCTATCTATCAAGGAATTCAAAACCCCGCAGACTGTCGAGGCACTTTAGCCCGAGCTTATGGTTATGCCAGGTCCTCACTGTCCTGAGGTTGGTTCACTTCTGGTCAAGAAATTGTTGAAACACTCAAGGATCCTCATCACTCTCTGCTTTGCATTGAAGGTCAACCAAACACCCAGATTTCACTTCCTCCACTCAAGCTACATGATCCCATCGCTCATGAATTGGCAGAATCTTACACAGCAAGCACACTTGCACAACATAAGTGGCCTACCTTTCTCAGGTTTTATTGTACGTCACAATCAAGAGAATGCACACACTCAACATCTGCATGTAGTGTAGCACAACACCATGGCAGCTCCACGGAGTGCATGTCATGCGCGTTCACTCATCTATGTTTTTTGGTCATTCATAAACTCGAAGTGTGTTTGTCTTCATTATTATATCTTTCTTTTTTGTTGGTTCACATAGTTTTCTTGTTTGCGAACCATGCCTTCACCAATGTGGGTCAACCAATGCGCCGGTGGCTGCATTGGAAGTATCACCTCACATGAGATGGCCCATGCAGCTTTAGCTTAGGAGTAGTAGTGTTCGATTTTTCGCTTGTCTTTGCTTTCTAGTTTGCATGATTGTTTACTTGTTGACTTGGTTACTTTGCTAGCTTATTGTTGTTTTCACTTTGTTTGATTTAATTACTATTTTTGTTTATGCTCTTTGTATGCTTGGTATATTACTATTTTTGTTTCTGAAAATAAGTGCTGCAAACTATTACTTTCTAGCTTTTTAATAGAGTGTGTGGCTAAAATTTGAGGAAAACTAGTGACATTGCAGCACTTGGCTAGTCTTGCGTTTGCCTTCTCTGTGCTTCGTTGTAACCTTTGGCCAATGAACTCCTGATGGAAAATACGAATCGTCTACAAGGGAAGTTTTAGTCCAACCATGAACCTATGTCCACACTATGAAGCCCCATGTGTATACTCAGCCTTCTGCCCTGTGTGTTCAAGCTCATCCAACTAGTAGAAATGAAGAAGTGGAAAATATAAACGAGCAAACCTATGTCAAAGATCTTACATGATTCTCTGAAGGAACAACCTCTTCTGCTCTTAATAAGTCGAGATCCCTCTTCCACCCCAAAAATAAATAAGTGCCTATGCACAGTCCTCTTGAAAAATACAAAGGCGAAAGAAGAGAAAGGCTTCCTGCACAGAGAGGTGAAGCGTGCAACTCCATCAGGGTGCTGACTAGGCTCGCTGGTAGTGGAGCAGTGAGCGTGTTCCTACATGACTCGACTGGGGTACTGTCCAGGCCTGCTAGCAATGGAGCAACACCAGAGATGAAAACTTATACTTTGAAAATCTTCAACTTGCAAGCTAAACTACCCTTCCCGAATTCGAAACATTGAGATCTAAGCTAAAATTTTGATTGTGATTGACTGAGTTGGCAAAAGGTAAACCATGTATGTCCATGGGGTAAGTGGGGAAGCTAAAGTAACCCGCATAGTGATTCAATACTCCCCAAAATACCAAGGCCTTGTGCTAGTAATGAACCAAAACAGAGGAGCTAGAGTTCAACTAGTGTGTCCCCAAGTGTTGTAGTGACTACAACCACCCTCCAAAATTTTGGCCTGCACCAATTTCAGAGCCTCCCTTGAGAGTTTCACTTGATGATTGCACACATGCGAGTTCGCTTCGTGAGCTCATGTGAGTCCTCGAATCCACCTTGCTTGATCATCTCATTCAAGTTTTTGCATGACGGTGTCTAAGTCATGCTTGCGACCATGTTCTGGTTATGCTCGAAGTCTTCGCTTCGTATGTGCTTGTTGTATTCATTATGAAAGCATCTATTGGCCTCACACAAAATGTTGCTTTCATTGTCACACAAGTGTAGTCTCAATCAATGATCGATCAATCACAAGTGTCGTGCTTGTCACTTGTACCACCGGTCAGTCATGTTGAACATGTGTGTCTGGATGGTTTGAGTCGTTTCATCGTCGAGTCACATGAGTGTGTATTTGCATGATCACCTGTGCATCTTTCGATCTTTCACACACTTAGTCATTTTTGTTGAAGTCCTGATGAACAGACTCCCCTCAGACTGTCGGACCATCACCCTGCCATCGACTCGATCGATTGTCAACCGGAACAACGTAGAAGCACCAAGATAGTCTTTTCAAGTTACGATGCCCGCAAGCAATTCAATCAACTTCCATGTTGACCACCAGAACAGTCAGACCCGATAGTGACCCCGAGACTGACTCCCTTCAAAAATTGCGTAGAGGCCACTGACCTCACTCGCTCAACTAACTGAGGAAATCACGTAGACAGGTCAGACAGACACCAAGTGCCCGTCCCTGTCTCCTTCACAAAATTGTGCAGTTTTCCTAGTTATTCATCCAAACAGATGATTGACTTCTCATCCAAGAAATTGCGCAGTTTTCCCATTTAGTCATACAGACAGTCAATCTGCTACTCATCTAGGAAATTGCACAGTTTTCATGAGCATGCTTTCTGCTGTCCAACAGTCCGCTCAGCTCAGAAATTGCGCAGAGATGATCAGCAAGCCGGCTTCCCAGCTTCAGTTAAATTTCCCTGCTAGTAGCTCCTAATAGCAGATTGCCAGTTCCCTCTAGGAATTATGCAGTTTCTACTACCAGTGACTGAGCAGCCAACTGCTAGTTCCCTCTGGAAATTGCGTTGTTTTGGCTGCCACTGACCCCAGCATCCAACTACCATTTCCCTTTAGGAAATGCACAATTTTGGCTGTTAGTGACCCCAACATCCAACTGCCAATTCCCTCTGGGAATTGCGCAGTTTTGGCTACCAGTGACCCCAGCAGCCAACTGCCAGTTCCCCCTGGCAATTGTGAATTTTTAGCTGCCAATCTCCCAGACAATTCCTCCCAAAAACTGCACAATTTCTACTTTTTGACACTTCATGCAGCCCAGCCCATTCCTTTGGAAAATTGTGCAAATATGGTTGTCCAGCCCTTGCTGCTTGTTCATTCCGAAAAATGTGCAGAGCATTCCTATAGCCCCGACTGTCCCTCTCAAAATTAACACAAATTTGCCTCCCAATTGAGCCAAACCTCACAGGCAGTCGTTGTTGACTTAGATTGCCTGTCTCCATCACTCAGTGACTCTTGTGCAGTTTTCATCAACAGAGCCTGGAGCCATCATCCTGCTTCATAACCTTGCCGCCTCTCTTGGTCACCTGTATCTAAAATGATCAGGTGCCATGGTAGACTAGGAGGCTTTGGATTTGATGTCTTCTCGTCATGAATGACTTCAGGTATAGGTACACTAACAAACATGGCAAGATGATGAATGGGATGAACGAAGGGATCACATGCAAAAGGATAGGTTCACCAACAGATGAACGAACGATTCATTCGAACCTTACAAATGCAACGAACATGCACATTCGTGAACAAATGAGCCTGTTAAGCCTTCTAGCACGCAAGAAAGGAACAACATGCTAAAGCTTCGTCAAGCGAACCAAGGACCATCGAAGACTCTGCACACTTCTCCATGTGGAGGTGAAGCTATGATACACCATGAAGACATCCATCACCCAATAGCATTGTAGCTTGACACACACTCCAGCAGCAACACAAATGTACCAGCACTGTCATATCAAGTCATGCTGAGTCATGTCACAAGTCATATCGCCCACATCTCCACTATGGGCTATGTTGTAAATCAACGTGATGTAACGTGGAAGTCCAAGAGACCCACTTGTTGAATAAAGAGTCATGTAAGTCGAAAATTCATGGAAGCCAAACGGTCATGAGGGTAGTCAAATAGCCACAAGGGTCAGTTTCACCCTTGGATATAAATACCCCCTCATTTGTACATGCAATGGAATTTTTCACCTCAGCTCCTCCCACATTGCCAAGAGCATCTGTAGTATTTTCTTTGAGTAAGTAGTGGCTCCAACGCCCCGCACTCGGGGTTAGTGATGTATGGTGTAAAGATGTGTCTTAGAACTTTTTCTTAATTCAAAAGCCTACTAACAAGCCAGCACATTCTCACACATGTATTGTATGTGTTGTAAGACTGATCTTTAACACTTGTAATGCACGTTGCTTTAAATTGTGTTCTACATATGAAATATTTTATTTTTTGTAATGCCTAATCTATTAATGGAAATGTATTGTATATGATGTTAATGTTGTCTCGCCCATGTAGACTACTCTCCTGGATATCAGAAAAACCTTTCGCATGAAGCTTGTTGTAAAAATTGTTGCACTCGTTCAAACTGATCCTTTGAGTGTTGTACGTGTTATCTTACCTTGTAATGTTGTGACTCTCACATTCGTGTGGAATGATCCTCCGGAATTTGTGCATGTCCTGTTGGGTTGTGTGTTCCTAGCATTGTTGGGACTGCTCCCAATCAACCTAGAACTCACTCTCATCCTCTCCTTCGACGGTGAAAGAACCATTGACACAAGTGAAACTTACACTCACTGGGCACATGAACCTCACTTCTCGAAGACAAAGCAAACCACTCTCCTATGCTGACAAGTAAGAGTTAAGGAAGATCTTTAAGATAATGGCAATCGAGTCATCGTACCGAATGGGAATTGTACACCAAACACTGTGAGGTCTAGTTTGGAATTCATACAGGGGAGATCCAGTAACAATACTTACCAAAATTTTGACAACCTTGGAAACCTGTAACAATACTCAGCTAGGAAGGGAACACACGAGCGAATATGGATCACAAGTTGGAAATCAGGTCAGTCGACAATCCAAAGTGATGGTTAAACCAACACCACATATTCAACAAGATTCATATAAGTACATACAAATAAGTTCATACACAAATACGTAAGTTAAACAACATACATTGCTAAGCAACAAGAACAATCCAACTACAATAACAACATATGCATGAAAACATGCTAGCTCTTATTATATAAAGAAGTATAAGTTCCAATCATACAATACATCCATATAAACCTGTTAGCCCCAACAATGGAACGTTACAGCCACATCTGCCTACCCCTCCAAATAGATGAACTAGCTTCGTGTAGTGGAGAAGCCAAGGTGCGTTACAATATTTTCCAAGATCTCTCCAAGATAGTATTATCAGAAGCATGGCTGACCAAAATCCCATACAATGAGTTATGAGGGAGTATTTATATCAAAGGGTGAGGTGACCCTTGACATTCCCCTTTGTGACCATTCAACTACCCTCATGACTCTTCACCTACTCTATGATTGTTACATCCACTATTGACACTTGACTTACACTTGACATGACTCAACATTATAATGCACATGTACCCATGTGAACAAAATGGCTTGAGCAACCCAAACTAGACATCACTCTGACTTAGACAACTATAGAAGTCTAACTGTTCAACATCCTCATGCTAATCAACAGTAACATATAGATGCCAAGCTCTGTAGTCCTTGATAGTGTCTGTGTGTTTCATGGTGACATATGTTTGAAACCTAACCCTTGCCTTCATAGCATCCAGGTACATTGCTCGGGATCCTCTGTCCAACTCGTCTGAAAGCATGTGCATCATTGTCTTCAATGTGGTCGGACCAACAACATACTTGTGCATGATGTCTGCACTCATAGGAAATTCTAAGCTGGTGGAAATACACATCAACTGGTCGAAGTATGATTCAAGCTCTAACCGGACCTGCTTCTTTGTCTTTGTCTGGATGAGATTCCCCAGTGATGGGATCGCATGTGTGCACACCACAACATCCATGCTCTTGAATATTCGTGCATGGGAAGCCTTTATGCTAGTGATGAGTTGTGTGAGGTCCTCATAGTTCCGTATCTAACTCCGAAAACATGCTTTCAACTTGACTGCATTTGCCCTCATCATCTTTGGAAAGTGAAGCGGAGCTCCCTTGTACTTCATCGTCCATGTTTGCATGTCATCAACAACAGCATGCACGTTCATCAAGATGTGTGATCTTCTAGTACATCGTTGCTGCCATCTGTTGTAGCATTTTTTGGTTTTGATTAGATATAATATTCAAAATATGTTAAGTTAGGATATGGACATACAATAGTGAATAAAATATTAGTTTAAAAAATATTTTGATGATGATGTCCATATCAAAGAAAATGTTAGCGTAGCTGCTCTAAAAAATAAAGGAAAAAAGAAAGTGTTAGGTAGAAAGAAAATGCCACTATTGTCAAAATGCCACTACTCAATTTCTGCAAATAATGGTTGTGTGGAGCTTGTTTTAAATTTCATAACCCATGACACTCAAACTATTTAATATTGACTACTTCATGCTTTAAATTTCATGTTATAGTTAGAGAATAAAGATTTGTCCAAACTATTTAATCTTGGCAGATCAGTAGTTAGATAGAGAATAATAAGGTGCTTATTAGTTTAATCTGAGCCCTTGGAAGTTATAAGGGTAGATTTAGATAGTTTTCTTTTGTCAAATAAGAAGAAAGGATAAGGGTTTGCTAGCTTAGATGCACCCATTAAGTGAAGAAAAAATGATAGAATAAGCGAAGGGTAACTAGAGAAATGTTTCAAAAGTTTAATGGTTGATTGAACAAAATGTACATTCATCATGTTTCTATGCCCAGGAGGCAATTATACAAGGCAAATGAAGGATTTCAAATTCAAGTAATTAACTTCCCATTCATCCTCATTCATTCATATATTTACTAATTTCCCCTTCATATATCCATATTCATTCATTTTCCATAAAAACCCCTTTTCCTATGGTAAAAACCCTTTTTACCTAGGAAAAGTAAAAGCACCATGAAAACTCCCTTTTTACATAAAAACATCTTTTCCCTAAGTATTGATGAATATATGTCAAAAGCAAATAATTCCATTATGCTTAGCCCATTTTCCATTTCGCTTATATTTTCATATTAACACTAACCTTGTAGTAATAAATCCCTTAAAATTTCCTTTCCCCATATATAATATAGTTCCTTTATTAAATATCCCGAAAAACCCTTTAATTTCGTTAGAAACTATATATCGCATCGCAAATCGGTAGAACCGCGAGCCTTTAAAACATGATATACATTAGTTTTTAAATAAAACTATGTATTATTTGAAAAATCGCATCTACGGATAGCACAAGTCCCCGCTCAAGCTTAACCCTCTGCCTATTGCAATCCTCGACTCATATCTCTGATCGCGATGGGACCTGGACCCGACGCTATATACATTACAGTCTATCGCCACATCGCATTCGCCTTATCGCCACTCCCCATCGAAACAATACACCTCCGTCGTTGTGATCCCTGATATGCAATAAGGGGCCTAGCACCGACCCAATATATAATACAGTTTAATGTTATGTCGCATCTAGCCCTTATCATAGTGCTTTGTAATAGACCTACCCTTGCCTACTCTGATTGCAATAGCCAATATGTGATTACGATGGACCTAGATTTGAAACAATATATATCATATTTCATAGCAATATCACATTCGCGCCTCCTTTGTAGTCCCGTCCGATGCATACACCCCTCACCATTGTGATATCCAATCTCCGATCGCAATGAGAGCTAGGACCCGACCATATATATATTGTAGTTTAATACCACATCACGTCCGCCCATTATCATATGTCTTTGCAATGGGCCTGACTCCCCACCAACTCCGATTGCGGTATGCGACATTCAACCGGACCCGATATCATTATCCACCTGATTCCATTAAATTTCAAGTCTGCCTTATTGAGTTTTACAAAGGATTTCTTTGTAAAATAGCTCCACACTGCCTTTTCGCTCTACCACTATTGCTTTTGCACGATAGTTAAAGAATTAACTATTTCTCCATTAAACGCATAAAAGGCCATTTTTTCCCTGTTCTTCCTGTTTTACACAATGTAGCCTCCACTTTGCCTCTGTGGCCATTTAAACCATCATTATTCCCTCCGATAAGCCCTGGACTCCTTCCAATAGAATTTCGAGCTTGGTAGAGCCATTAAAGACCCTCCACCACCATGTTTTTTTTTTAATAAATTATGTGTTTTACAGGTAAGAAGATCGTTGTTCCAGGTTTATAAACAGCAAGCCTACATAACTTTTTGAAGACTAGATATGAAGATTTATTGTAAAAATAACAGTAAAACTGGAATGCGTAGTCAAAATCACTCAACAAGATGAAAGTCAAAATTACAGAGTTTAAAGAAGACAGATGAAAGATCAAAATGCAGCAATCAGCCAGCACGAATATCAGCATAAAGGGGTAAATATCATCAACTAAAGCCAACACAACCTGAATAAAAGGGGACAGCGAGAATCAGTTTAAGAGCTGCCCCTATCTTCTTTCCATGAAGATCTTTTCCTTTCCTTGAATAAATCTTAAACATTTTTTAATATATTTGTAGTTTTATTGTTGTATAAATAACTCCTTTTCTGAGTTGTAAATGGTTCGAATTTCAAGATTCACAGTCTATTGCTTGTAAAGTTGTAACTGTTTGTACTACTTTGAACCTGGAAGCCACCTTTGAAAGAAGCTTTTGTAGACTCTTGATGTAATCAGTCTTTCTTGAACCTTATTACAAAGCAAATGATTATGAATATGGTCTTGCACAGTCTGTGTTATCCTATAAGTTTTTCCATTTTTTAATCATTTTGTATTTCTTCATATGCTTGTGACTTGCAGATATATCTAGGTAGGAACAATTAGAGTTTCAATTGATTTCTATAAGCTCCTGAAGTGATCATCTATTAAGAGATTGGATTAATGCAACTGTTTGTGTAGCTAATCTCCTCTAATCAATAAATCATCAACATCTTGTGTAAGCATTAAGTATACTTCCTTGAACCTTTGGAACGTAGTTTAGAAGGTTTTCCAACTTGTGATTGTTCTGTTTTACAATCTAGAAACTGTGATAATCATATTTTTGTTGTCTTCTACTCACCACTATTTTGATCTATATCACTGTGTAATGCTTTATAGTAGCCCTTTACTGAATTGTTAATATACCCCAAAGGATTAATTACTTCAATTCTACATCTGTCTTCATTCATTGGTCTTCCATAAACTTAAACCAAAAACCCCCAAAAAAATTTATTTTAGATGCTCTGGCATTGGTAGCCCGACCTACTACTATCTCAGAGGTACAACATTAGACTAGCACCATTGCCGTGGATTCAAATTTCATTTAAGTTTCCCTTGGGACAACGATATTCATTGATTATTTTCCTTAAAGGTGATTAAAGGATTTAGAAGTTTAAAATCATTCACCTTGGCAACTCCACACTCCCAAGCTGGCACCTTTTAAACATACCAGATTTCGTTCAGAAGGTGACATAGTTAGTCCTTTTTCAAATCCTGAAAAGATTCTGAGAAAAGCCAGATCTAAAAGGGGACACCATCCATCTTCTTCTTCCTCTTCAGTCCTGCAGTCTAAATAATTAGAATCATTTGACCCCTATAGTAATATCCCATCTAATCCTGATTTTTCCCATTTATTACCTAAGGTTGTTGAACTTCTAAATAGAGTAGTTGATTTTAAGTCAGCATACCTTATTCACTCATTAGAATCTCATCCTAGACCCACACTTCCACCAAGATGACCTAAAACTGAATCTAATTTGGGTGTTAATCTACATGAATATAAACCCACAGATTTCATATCCCCTACCACATATCCATTTCCTTCCATTTTTTATCAACCCGAAGCTTCTTCTTCTGAATAACCTGAGGAGGCCTTTTCTGTATATCCAATCCTCTCTTCAAATCAAAAGAAGGTATTCCTTTACAGGTCCCAAAGCTAGTTTTCAAGACTTCTTTGAATTCTTTCAGGAGATCTCCTCCTCCTTCACCTCCAACTAGTTCACCAACTCCTAAAACACCATCTTCTTCATCCACTTTTTCTTCATCCTCTACATCCACACAAACACCTCATACTCCACCTAGACAACCTCATGCACCACATGTTGTCATGGATTTCTGACCAATTGTACAGGCTAGATATGCTACCTTAGCCTTACTTAATAACCTTGATGCATTCCCAGCTGGATACTTAAAATACCTTCCAAAATACAATGGAGAAACTGGTCCCTCGGTTGAAGACCATCTTCAAGATTTCCTTGACTTTGCAGACAACATGAATGTTGAAGAAGAAAATGTTTATATGAGATTGTTTGTACAGTCACTTGAGGGAAATGTGAGGATCTGGTTTAGGCAGTTACAAGCAGCTCCCATTAGAAATTGGGAAGAGCTTACTACCATATTCAAAAATAAATGGGGCATCAAAAAGGATCCTCTTTATTTCCTCACAGAATTTGAAGAGCTTAAAAGGAACTTTGGTGAACCAGTAGCAAATTTTATCAAAAGATTCAACAAATTCTATCACAAAGTGCTTGTTGATTGTAAGCCTCTTGTAGCAGCAGCGAAGTCTAGATTTTCCAAAGCTTTTGATGATGACTTTGTTTTTATGTTACGTGAGAGAACCTCAAGAACTCTTGAAGACATGCAAACAAATGCTATTGAAGTAGAAGCTAATAGGGCAGCCTCAACTTCTTTGAAGCTTAAGGAAGAAAAGGCCCAAAGAAAACTTAAATCTGCTCAAGAAGCCTCTAGTTCCTCAAAGACTAAGTCAGAAGACTCAAAAATAGATGAAATAACATCTCTTCTTAGAAACCTATCAAATAGGATTTCAAAGATTGAGACCCAACCTAGGACCATACAACAAACAATTGCTAGACTTCAAAACCAAAATCAAAGTTAGTATAAAAGAAACCAACCACTACAAATTCTTCAGAGACCTACAAATGATCAACAGGTTCCTACTCCCCTATTAATAGATGACCAACAACCTAATGATAATACCATGACAATTACTGAAGATATTAATAGTATGGATTCTTCTTCCAATCAAACAACCATATTTCCTCTCTCACAATAGAATCAGGTCCAAGAGGATCAAGAAGTTGCACGGGTATCTAAATATCATGCTTTTTGTTAATTTCTAATTGTAGAATTAAACAAAAGGTATGATCTTAGACCTAGGCCTGGTCCTGGGAGACCTCCAAAGGAAACTCCAGTGATTGAACCCTGTACCAAAATTGTTGAAGCTCAAACAACTCTTATTCAACCATTAGATCAATCAAATGATATTACCCAAGCTGGTAAAAACATTTTGACTGTATTTAATGTTGAAAAAGAATTAGAGAGGGTTAAGATCCCAATTCCATTGTCTAAACTTTCTAAAAACCTTGGTTACAAAATTCAAGTCACAAAATGGATATAGAACACCTCGGTTGATGCAAAAGGTGATGTCATACTACAAGATGAAAAACCAACAATAGTCTTTGACCCTAGTTCAGACATGATAGACGAGACAGTGCCTCCTTTCTATGTAACTCTTAAAACAAATGACTCCATGTTATACAATTGTATGCTTGATTCAAGAGCATCTCACAATCTTATGCCAAAATCCATCATGGATCTTTTGAAATTAGACATCACTAAATCCTACCATGACCTGTACACATTTGATTCCAAAAGGGTGCCATGTTTAGGATTGATCAAGGATTCAGTGGTTACTCTTGCCCAAATCCCAATCAAAAGTGTAGTGCTTGACATTGTTGTTACAGATATCCCTCTCAAGTTTGGAATGCTCCTTTCTAGGTCATGTTGTGCCAAACTAGGGGGAACTCTACAGATGGACATGTCATATGCTACTATTCTTGTTTATGAAGGAGAGTAGTTAAGATTATATAGAGAGGTAAGGTTTGCACATAATGTTTGTAAAACTGACCAGCCAAGGAACCATCCAATTTATGCAATAGATCAAGATTTTGGTTGTTTTCAACTCACTTCAAACCAACACAAAACTCAAGTTAAAATTGAAGAGGCAGTTGAAAATTCAAAACCAAACCAAACTGATATTTGGAAATTGTTCTTTGATGGCTCTTGCACGAAAGATGGAGTAGGAGCTACTGTTGTTTTAATTTCTCCAGAAAAGGAAAATATAACACAATCATGTAAATTAGATTTTTGAAGTTACCAATAATGTAGCTAAATACGAAGCTTTCCTTTTAGGATTACAGCTAGCCAAAAGCCTAAAACGTCTTAACTTAAGCATTTTTACCGATTCTTAGCTTATTGTTAAACAAGTTAAGAATGTTTTATAGAGCAAGCACCCTAGACTTCAGTCTTATTGAAATGAAATATGGGATTCAGTTGAAAAAAAAATTGATGCCTTTAATTTGACTTACATTCCTAGAGATCAGAACGTTCACGCAGATGCCTTAGTTGTCTCTGCCAATGCTTTTAAAATCCCTGATCATACTGATGTAATATATCATATTCAAGTCAAATACAGGCCTTCTATCCCAGATAACCTCAAACATTGGCAAATATTTAAAGACGATAAACAGTTGAAATCATTTTTACAAGTAATAGATGATTTTTCGCTTCTGCAAATTGATGATGACAGAGTTGAAATAAGTGAAAACACAGAAGGGAATGACACTTCAGATTTTAAAGCCCAGATTTCCAATCACTATATTATTCAATTATTAAATAATTTCATTCCAAAGGGACTTATTCCTTTAGAAAAATTATTTGATCAAAACAATGTTTTCCAAAACCCGCAGTCTATTTCTTCATAAGATGACATTGAAGAGATTAACATTGGAACTGTTGAAGATGTTAAAAACATCAAATTATGCGCATCTTTAGACCCATAAATCAAAACGCGGTATTTTAAGTTGCTGCAAAATTATAAAAACATTTTTTCTTGGACTTACGTTGATTTAAAGACCTATGATACATTGTTAATACATCACAAAATTCCTCTGAAGCCAGAAGCAAAATAATATCAGCAGAAGCTTAGAAGGATAAATCCAACTCTTCTACCAACTGTAGGAAGAGAAATTAAGAAAATGTTAGATGCACAGATCATCCTCCCTCT
This sequence comes from Pinus taeda, assembly GCA_000404065.3. NCBI lineage: Eukaryota > Viridiplantae > Streptophyta > Pinopsida > Pinales > Pinaceae > Pinus > Pinus taeda. Next base: position 36,579 of record APFE031231650.1, read on the forward strand.
TAGATATTCTAATTTGGTTGCAAATCTGGTTCCTGTTAGAAAGAAAAATGGAGAAATAAGACTCTACATAGATTTTAGAAATCTGAATAAGGCATCATTAAAATATAATTATCCTTTGCCCAAAATGGACCAATTACTGCAAATGGTTCCAGTATCACAAAGACAGTCTATGCTTTATGGTTTTTCAGGCTATAATAATAAGGTAAATGTTAATATAGTAGACAGAGAGAAGACAGCCTTTACAACACCCTGGGATACATTCATGTACGCAAGGATGCCATTTGGCTTAACAAATGCTAGAGAAACATTTCAGAAGCAATGGACATTGCTTTCATGGGTCAAGTATAAATTTGTGGTTATTTATCTTGATGACATAACTTTTTTTCTAAATCTGATTAGAAACATTTAAAGCACTTGATGAAAGTTTTTGACATCTGTAGAAAATTTGGAATACAACTGAACCCAAAGAAGTCTTTATTTGTTGTTAAAGAAGGAAAAATGTTGGGCCATATAATTTCAAAGGAGGGCTTAGTAATTGATGCCAAAAGAGTATTTGCCATAGAAACATTGACCTTTCCTAGAAACAGAAAGGAGATTCAAGATTTTATGGGCAAGATAAATTTTCTAAGGAGATTCATTCCCAATTATGCAGAGATAGTCAAGGATATGACAAACATGCTCCAAAAGGATCATGAATTCAAATGGACTCCCTCTTCTAGGAATGCATTTGAAAAAATAAAAAGAGCCATCTCTGAAGCTCCCACCTTAGCCAGCCCCAATTATACCAAGCCATTTAGTATCTTCTCTTTTGCCTCTGAAAAAACCCTTGTTGCTATTTTATTATAGAAAAATGAAGATTCCCATGACCAACCCATAGCCTTTTTCAGTAAGGTTATGAGAGATGTTGAGCTGAAGTATGACATCATTGAGAAGCAAGCATATGCCCTTATTCAAGCCCTGTAATCATTCAAAATGTATGTCTTACACTCACCTATTACTACTTATGCCCCAAATAGTGCTGTGAAAATTATCCTTACCCAACTAGACACTGATGGGAAAAGAGGTAGATGGATCACTCAAATTCTGGAATTTGACCTAGCTATCAAGACCACCAAGCTAGTAAAATGTCAAGGATTAGCTAAACTTCTAGCTGAATCCAACTGCAAAGTTCTTGGAATCAATTTTGTTTTAGAAATACAAGGGAAGAATCCACAATAACCTTCCTTTCAGTCTCAAGAGAAGAATACACAAGAACCTTTTGTCCTTGCAGAAGGGGAGAATCCACAAGAACCTTCCCTTCATCCTACAGGGGAGAATCCACAAGAACCTCCACCTTCAGAGTAGATCGGTCCTATACACATTGATGAGAAATATTTGTTGTCAAACTAGTATCAAGATATTGTTAATTTCTTGATCCATTTTGAGTGTCCAACATCATTCTCCAAAACCCAGTGTAAAACCCTCAAGTTGAAATCAGTCAAGTACTGCATTATTAATGCAAATTTATACTCGAAAGATCCACTTAACATTTTGTTATTATGTTTAATAGAATCAAAAACTGATGGCATCATTGATGAGTTTTATACAAGATTTTATGGGGGACATTATGCTTAGAGGGCTACAACATACAAGATTCTGAGGGGAGGGTTTTATTGGCCTACATTGTTCTTACAAGTAGGGGCAAAGGTAAGAGGTTGTGCTCCTTGCCAAATGTTTGCTGGAAAACAGAAATTAGCAACTCTTCCACTTGTTCCATCAATAGTTTCAACTCCTTTTTCTCAATGGGGATTAGATTTTACTGGAGAGATTCACCCCACTTCAAGTAATCAGCATAGATGGATCCTTACTGCAACAAATTACTTCACTAAATGGGTGGAAGCAATTCTAGTCAGAAATGCTACTAATGTAGTAGTAATTCAGTTCATTGAGGAAAATATCTTGTCCAGATTTGGTTGCCCAACTCAAATTGTAACTGATAATGCAGCATCTTTTTCTAGTGTTAAAATGATTGACTTTTGCCAGAAATATCAGATTTTGCTACATCATTCAACTCCATATTACCCTCAAGGTAATGGTCTTGCAAAATCATCAAACAAAATCTTGGTAAAGGTAATCAAAAAGACTTTAGCCGATCATAAGAGAGATGGGATTAACATCTAATTTATGCAGTATGGGCAAACAGAATCTCCAAAGAGGTTAACTGGAAAATCTCCATTTCAATTAGTCTATGGTAAAGATGAAGTCTTCCCTACCAATTTGGCTTTCCCTATTTTAAAATTTCTACAAGATTCAACAGACGAACCTGATGATTTTTCTAGAAGAATCAACCCGATTATTGAACTTAATGAAAACAGGGATGAAGTTCAATACAAATTGCAGAAATATCAGAATAAGATGAAGGTCTTGTTTGATAGAAGAGCCAGGGAAAGATATTTTAAGGAAGGTGATCTAGTTCTGAGATGGGATGCCAGGAGAGAAGAGAAGGGAAAGCATGGCAAATTCGACAATCTATGGTTTGGACCCTTAGCAATTTTTGAAGTAAAGGGTAACAACACTTTTGTGTTGTAGAATCTTTAGGGACAATATTCCACTTATCCTGTAAATGGAAGGTTTCTCAAACATTATATTCAGTACTAAGAAGGTGAAATAGTTTTCATTGTAAATATTTTGATTTTCTTTCCCTTTCCAAGATGTCAGTCTGATATTTTTTACAGCAAGGACTCCATAGCCTAAGGAGAAGGCACATGGATCTGCAGGTTCTCTGCATTGTAGAGGAGAAAGTAGTCCCCAAATGGAGCCAATGTTGTAGCATTTTTTGGTTTTGATTTGATAGAATATTCAAAAAATGTTAAGTTAGGATATGGACATACAATAGTGAATAAAATGTTAGTTTAAAAAATATTTTCATGATGATGTCCATATCAAAGAAAATGTTAGGGTAGTTGCTCTAAAAAATAAAGGCAAAAAGAAAATGTTAGGTAGAAAGAAAACAAATAAACTCTGAAAGTGAGCAAGTCAAAATGCCACTACTCAGTTTCTGCAAATAATGGTTGTGTGCAGCTTGTTTTAAATGCCATAACCCATGACAGTCAAACTATTTAATCTTGATTGCTTCATGCTTTAAATTTCATGTTATAGTTAGAGAATAAAGATCCGTCCAAACTATTTAATCTTGTCAGATCAGTAGTTAGATAGAGAATAATACGGTGCTCACTAGTTTAATATGAGCCTTTGGAGTTTATAAGGGTAGATTTAGATAGTTTTCTGTTGTCAAATAATAAGAAAGGATAAGGATTTGCTGATTAAATGCACCCATTAAGTGAAGAAAAATTGATAGAATAAGCGAAGGGTAAGTAGAGAAAGGTTGCAGAAGTTTAATGGTTGATTGAACAAAATGTACATTCATCATGTTTCTATGCCTAAGAGACAATTATACAAGGCAAATGAAGGATTACAAAGTCAAGTAATTAACTTCCCATTCATCCTCATTCATTCATATATTTACTAATTTCTCATTCATATATCCATATGCATTCATTTTCCATAAAAATCCCTTTTTCTATGGTAAAAACCCTTTTTACCTAGGAAAAGTAAAAACACCATGAAAACTCCCTTTTTACATAAAAACATATTTTCCCTAAGTAGTGACGAATATATGTCAAGAGAAAATAATTCCATTATGCTTAGCCCATTCTCCCTTCCGCTCATATTTTCATATTAACACTAACCTTATAGTAATAAATCCCTTAAAATTTCCTTTTCCCATATATAATATAGTACCTTTATTAGATATCCTGAAAAATGCTTTAGTTTCGTTAGAAACTATATAACGCATCGCAAATCGGTAGAACCACGAGCCTTTAAAACATGATATACATTAGTTTTGAAATAAAACTATGTATTATTTGAAAAATCACAGCGGCGGATAGCTCAAGTCTCTACTCAAGCTTAACCCTCTGCCTATTGCAATCCCCAACTCTGATCTCAAATCGCGATGGGACCCTGACCCAACGCTATATACATTACAGTCTATCACCACATCGCATCCTCCTTATCACCGCTCCCCACCGAAACAATACACCTCCGCCATTGCAATCCCCGATATGCAATAAGGGGCCCAGACTCGACCCAATATATGATACATTTCAATGTTATGTCGGATCCGGCCCCTATCGCAGTCCTTTGTAATAGACCTACCCCTGCCTACTCCGATTGTGATAGCCGATATGTGATTACGATGGACCCGGACTTGAAACAATATATATCATATTTCATAGCAATATCACATCCACACCTCCTTTGCAATCCGTCCAATGCATACACCGCTCGCCATTGTGATATCCGATCTTCAATCGCAATGAGAGCCCAGACCCGACCATATATATATTGCAGTTTAATACCACATCGCGTCCGCCCATTATCATATGTCTTTGCGATGGGCCTAACTCCCCGCCAACTCCAGTTGCGATATGCGACATTCAACCAAACCCGATATCATTATCCACCCGATTCCATTAAATTTCAAGTCCACCTTATTGAGTTTTACAAAGGATTTCTTTGTAAAATAGCTTTGTGCTACCTTTTTGCTCTACTGTTGTTCCTTTCGCTCGATAGTTAAAAAATTAACTATTTCTCCATTAAACACATAAAAGGCCATTTTTGCCCTGTTCTTCCTGTTTTACACAGTGCAACCTCCACTTTTCCTCTATGGCCATTTAAACCATCATTATTCCCTCCAATAAGCCCCAGACTCCTTCCGATAGCTTTTCGAGCTTGGAAAAGCCATTAAAGACCCTCAACCACCATGTTTTTTTTAATTTATTATGTGTTTTGCAGGTAAGAAGATCGTTGTTCTACGTTTATAAACAGCGAGCCTACATAACTTTTTGAAGACTAGATATGAACATTTACTGTAAAAATAACAGTAAAACTAGAATGCGTAGTCAAAATTACTGAGCAAGGTGAAAGTTAAAATTACAGAGTTTAAAGAAGACAGGTGAAAGATCAAAATGAAACAATCAACCAGCACAAAGGATTCAAACCATATATCAGCATAAAGGGGCAAATATCATCAACTGGAGCCAACACAACCTGAATAAAAGGGGACAATGAGAATCAGTTCAAGAGTTGCCCCTATCTTCTTTCCATGAAGATCTTTTCCTTTCCCTGAATAAATCTTAAACAATTTTTAAGATATTTGTAGTTTTATTGTTGTATAAATAACTCCTTTTCTGAGTTGTAAATGGTTCGGAGTTCAATATTCACAGTCTATTGCTTGTAAAGTTGTAACTATTTGTACTACTTTGAACCTGGAAGCCACCTTTGAAAGAAGCTTTTGCAGACTCTTGATGTAATCGGTCTTTCTGGAACCTTAATAAAAAGCAAAGGATTCTGAATATGGTCTTGCACAGTTTGTGTTATCCTATAATTTTTTCCAAGTTTTCAATCATTTTGTATTTCTTCATGTGCTTGTGACTTGTAAAGATATCTAGGTAGGAACAATTAGAGTTTCAATTGATTCCTATAAGCTCCTGAAGTGATTATCTATTAAGATATTGGATTAATGGAACTGTTTGTGTAGCTAATCTCCTCTAATCAATAAATCATGAGCATCTTGTGCAAGCATTAAGTATATTGCCTTGAACCTTTGGAACGTAAGCTAGAAGGTTTTCCAACTTGTGATTGTTTTGTTTTACAGTCTAGAAACTGTAATAATCATATTTTTGTTGTCTTTTACTCATCACTATTTTGATCTATATCACTGTGTAATGCTTTATAGCAGCCCTTTGCTGAAGTGTTAATATACCCCAAAGGATCAATTACTTAAATTCGTTGGTCTTCCATAAACTTAAACCAAAAACCCCCAAAACAATTATTTTAGATGCTCTGGCATTGGTAGCCTGACCTACTACTATCTCAGAGGTACAACACCATCCATTGAGATGGATGACTTCCTCATCCTTGTGCACGGTACCAAACTTAGAGTACAATTCTCACATAACTGTATCAAGGGACAATACTTCATCTAGTATTTCCTTCTTCAATTCAACTCAGGTGAACATTGTAACCAAGTCTCCTCCGTACTTGGTCGTTTGTAGTTCCTTTTCCATTCACTCATTCTCAGCTATTAGAAAGTGAACATTTGAGCTAGTGGCTTCAGCATACACTCTAGTTGCATCAGCCAAGGCAGTTGTATGTTTGCGCACATTAGTCACAATCACTCTTTCTTCAAATTGCATCGGAGATGTTTGATCTTCCAGAGTTGATACCTTGCAAGACTGCACAACTCTATGTTTGGATTCATCAAATGAAATGTTGTGCATATCTTCTTTTGGCTGATCACCAAGGATCTTAGTTCCCCTTTGGTCATTCGAGCCTTTCTCATCATCTGGATGCATTGAAGCGGGTGAGTTGACCTCTTTGTGGTGAGGCATGATTTCGGTGTCCTGTTCCAACTCATGTTGCTCCATGTCTACATCCAATTGTTGAAGTTCTTGTTCTATCTCATGAGAGAAGTCTTTCCCCTATGATGGTTCACCCTATTTGCCTAATGCCAGTTGTTCAGATGAATCGACTACTTGTATGGGCACCACTTCATTTGTTTGCACATGTTGCACCCCCTATTATGTCTGTAGTTGTTGCACTTTCCCCTCCTATTTACGCACCTCTTGTTCCTTTCGAAGTTGCTCCCTCATCTCATGCAACTCCTTCTCTGCTTCTTCCATTATCTTCTTGTCCTTCTGCCTTCATGTGATTCACCTGTCGTGCTGCTGCCTCTTTGCCTCTATATCCATAGTTGCTTTCTCTACAAGTGGATATGCTTGAAAGTTATGGCTTTGCTCCTCCTCCATGCGATCAACAATCTTCCTCTTCCCTTTGTCGCACACTAGTATGCTTGGCTCTCTTGCCACTGTTGCTACTATTGTTGCTCTCCATGATGTTGCTTCATGTTGCTTTGCTAACCACTTCACAGCAAAGCCAACTGGTTCATTAGGTCTGTAGAAACTGTAGCAATATCTCCATGGGTTCTCCTTGGCCCAATGACATGCCCATTGGATCCAGTTGAACTAAACTCTCGTGCAGTGATATTTCACAATGTAATGTGGGTCATACGAATTGTAGCTTCGGAGTTCGAATGGGTACTTCTTCATCAGTTCTGCTTCAACATCTTCTTGCTTGATACTTCGGATCTAGTATAACCCAATTTGCAATGGAAGAGCGGGCCAAGGTGCCTTCTTCTTCTGATGTAGTCTAGCTATCAATCCTGTCGAGATGTGATATGCTACCTCCTGCATGACAAGTATGTCTAAGGTAAACTTTGGTAGAACATGCAGAGGCTTCCCTGCACTGAACATTTGGATGAAAGTGTCGGACGGTGAGGCATACCAATCTTCAATGCCTATCAATGCCTCCATTGCTTCCTTTGAAATGTAGGGTGGATATTGTTCAAATAACATCTTGTACACAGGGGCGACAAAATGATCAGACAACCGTATGATTATTCCTTTGAAGCTGCATTTAGACAACAACTTGAAATTTGAGTTCACAGCAGTCTCCGTCAGTAACCATTCCCACTCCAAACCCGGGAACTCCTGTCAGGCACAGACTGCATCTAAGATGTAGGCAGACATGTAAATATCTGCATGCATACCTCTAGGTGACTATTGAGCCTTCATTACTTGCTCCTTTAGCTAATGAGCCAGCTTTCCAGACCAGTTACATAGTTTTCCTTCTCTAGCCAATTGGTCCAGTGTAGCCACCTAACTCTGTGGGAAGTTTTCCGTGCTTGCTTGGCCATATAGTTGACAAGAAAATATGATCAAGTATTGGTACGCCTTCCTCAATTCTTGGTCTTATAGATCTGGTTGGGTGTCAACCTGAATCAAGTTGGCTCCTTTACCCAATTCTTCAGAATGTCTCTGGAGTTAGCATTGTTGTTGGATAAGTTGAATGGAGTCTCCATGATAGTCACGGGCTCTAACATCTGATACATATCATCATAATCTCATTCCTATAAGGTCGCAAGCTTTGTCCCACTGACACTTCTCAAGGTCATCGTCTCGGGATCAGTGTGAGAGATGATCCAGTGTATCATGTCTACACATGGGAACATGGGATATCTGCATGCAATCTGGTACATGTTGGACTTGTGAATGTTCACGTACACCTGATGGTCTTCGAGATGTTCCCTAAAAGTGCCTGCAAATGTTTCATTGACCTCTTGCCACTTCAGTTTCATGTCCTTTTTTAGATACATCTTTGTATCCTGATAGATGGAAAACTAGAGGACACTTGCTCAACTACTGCTCCAGTTGCATTTCCATAAATGTCCTATGATCATGTTCTCTTGGAAGCCATTGAGATATATGAACACTTGAAAAATATGGAGACAAGAAACATGCATGGCAAGAAATCTATCAGTTGAAACAACGCAAATTCAGGGAATGACACAACACATACCTAAGAAACTAATGGCCAAGATTGTGCAATTTCTTATGGGAGTCTGGTTGACTGGCTACCAGAACTATGCAAAAGGAAGTCTAGGTTGTCTAGGAGGCAGGATTGGCTACTAGATCTGCATAATCCTCAATCCATACTAGTTTTTGGCAGTTGGGATTGCGCAATACACAATTCCAGCTAGGAGTGACTTCAAGCTCAGGGACTGCATTGCACAATTTTCTGGGCTAGCCATCACTGCCCCCCAAAAATGTGCAAAACTATCTTGGAGGGCAATGTTGGGTAGAAATGTACATTTCTAGAGAGGAAGGAAGAGCCTTCCTTCCCCAGATTACGCAATGCAGTCCCAGTGAAGGCAAAGTTCGGGCCAAGGTTGGTCGAACTCGCTGACGAGAAACTAAAAGCAAATAAGACAGTGAATGCATGGTGACACTTAGTGAAAGTAGAAGTGATTGACAGTGCATGCAAAACATGAATGAAATATTCAGCAAACAGATCAACATGCATGTGGGTGAAGTGATTCGCTGGTTCGGTGAACGTTCGTGGAAAACAGTTTCATGTATGCGACAGTAGTGTGATAGCAACAAAAACTAAAACAGAGCTAGGACAAGCTAGTATACATGTAAACAACAGCAAGCATTTAAAGAAATCAAGCAAACAGCACTCACACAAGTGAATACACAAAAAGCGACAGAAATGTTGAAAAATACAAGTTGAGGCCACTTACCCGTGAATAGATGAGTTAGATGTGTTGAAGAGTCCTTGATCTATTGTGGGATGTAAGAGCTCCAATATCAATGTGAAAGAATGAGCTATGATGCGTCGAATAAATAAGTTTGGGCTCATGACGTGCATGCCACAAATCTAGGAAAACGCGACACTTGGAGGGAAGTTTCTAAAACAACTTTGCATGTAACCTTCGGCTGCTAAAAATAGCTCCTTGAATCATGGGATGCCTTTTGCATGTTTCCTTTTGCTATTCTTGGAAGAGAAATTCATGCATGCATGCAAGTCAAGTTTCCTTGGTCCCGAGTGGAACTGGTCAATCGAACTGCTCATGCATGCAGCTGCTCAACTGCTTGAGAAAAATGTGCATTCCTGGTTGGGAGTTGGGTTGACTGCCCAGGAGGTTTGTGCAATTTCTAGGCAAAGCAGCTGAATGATGCCTAGATTTGCACAAATTATGGGCTGAGTAGCCCTGCTAGGGAAATTTGCGTAATTCTTGCTGGGAGTGTTGGCTGGCATAATTGCGCAATTTCTGGAGGGAAGGTTGGTTGCCCTCCAGAAATTCGCAATTTTCTTAGGGAAGCTGCTCAGCCTGCAGCTGGACCAAATCTGGGTGAAAAACTTGTGGGGGGAATGCATCAAGCTATGATCAACAGGTTGTCTTTGTGCAAGAAAAACACTGAAGCTTGTGTACTTGACGAAGCAAGATAAGGTGTTGTGAAAGGTCGATAGGGAGGCCCCAAAACAAGTTAAGGCAAAATTTTGGAGGGTGGTTGTAGCCGCTACAACACTTAGAAATGTTGACGGTGCTGGACCCACCAACATGTCAAGGGGATATCCTCGGTAAGAAATCCCAATTAGACCTCAAACTGTTTGGTGTAGGAGTCCTAGCATTAGGTCGTATAGCAATGCCTTGACCGCAGTGTCACACAGAGGCAAGTAAGGTAACTCTGCTAGTAGCAAGGGTGTGACCGCTACAGTGAGTCAAGGAAGGTGCATGAGGGGTTCTAACATAGGTGGGTTGAGATGATTGTGCCCCTTGGCAACCTATAATAGTACTCAACTGGGAAGGGAACACACAAGCGAAGATGCATCACAATCTGGAAAGTAGGTCAGCCAATAATCCAAAGTGATGGTTAAACCAGCAGCACATCTACAACAAGATTCATATAACTGCATACAAAACAGTTCACACAAAACTACGTAAGTTAAACAACATACATTGCTACAGCAACCAGAATAGTCCCACTACAATAACAACATATACATGAAAAGGTGTTGGCTCTTATTATATAAATAAGTGTAAGTTCCAATCATATAATACATCCATGTAAACCTGATAGCCCCAACAGTGGAACGTTACAGCCACATCTGCCTGCTCCTCCAAAGATATGAACTAGCTCTGTGCAGTGGAGAAACCAAGGCACGTTACAACATTGTCCAAGCTCTCTCTAAGATAGTCTTTTTGGAAGCTTAGCTAACCAAAAGCCTATACAATGAGTTATGAGGGACTATTTATAGAAAAGGGTGGGGTGACCCTTAACGTTCCGCTTTGTGACAGTTCATCTAACCTCATGGCTCTTTATCTACTCTATGATTGTTACATCCAACTATTGACACTTGACTTACACTTGACATGACGTTACAATACAATGCACATGTACTCATGTGAGACAACATAGATTGAGCAAGCCATGCAAGACATCACTGACACTTGGTCCATTGTGACGAGACCAAATCTTTGGTATGCTTGTGATGGTGAAGGTGGTGAGCTGATTCCAAGCTTGGTCATCTGTGATGGTGTGCATGCACCTCATCGTGACATTTTGTTGAAGCGAACTCTTGCCTCCATTGCAACTGGTTCATTTGTTTGGCTCCTTCATCCAACTCGTCTGCTAACTTGCACATGGTCTTCTTGGGTGTGGCTAAATCGAAAACACATTGATGCATAGTGTTTCTGCTGATATTCAAGTGTGTCTTGGTGGTCATGCGCATCAACTTGTTGAAGTACATGTTCAGCTCCAGTTGGACTTGCTTCTTATCTTTGCCTTGGTGAGTGTGTTGAATGGGTTGGATTGCATGCATGTTCACAATGACATGCATGTTTTTGAATCCCTTGCATGCGATCAGCAAAACTACTCACCATGTCTACTCCATGCCACCTATTGGGATGGATATTTAACTTGTACGGGTGCAGTTTCATCCATGAGTGCATGTTGCACCCATTGTTGTTCATGTTCCTGTTGCAACTCATTCGTTTTTCTTTGCAGCTTCATGCTCTTCCTTGAGTTGTTGCTTCAGCACATGCAACTCCTTCTTTGTTCCATTCTCTGTCTTTGTGTGATCTTCATCTCACGTCGTCACCTCATAGCCTGAGTCTCCAAAGTTTCTTTCATCATCAGTGGATATGCTTGATCTTGCAACTTTGTTTCGCCTCTGTGTTGTCAACAACCTTACTCTTGCATTCACAGTGTTTGCTATATTCGCTGCATTTGTTGTTTTCATTGCATTCGTTGTGTTTGGTATGTTTCCTTCAATTGTTGTTCACGATGTTGCTCGCTATGATATCTTGATGTCCAAGTGTCCTCTAAACGGTGTCTTTGACTCTGCTCTCTTGGAAACCATTGTACCTACACTGCTGAGAGGAAGATGAACACCTAAAATACGTGGAGACATGGCAACACTCATGGAAATAAATTTGTCAGTCGAAAACCAAAATGAACTTGAGAACTAACTTGCAACATACCTGTGTGACTAATCATGAAGGTTTTGCAATTTCGGTCGGGAGGTTGGGAGACTAACTACCAAGACTACGAAAGGCACAGTCTAGGCTACTAGGAGATTGACTGACTGCTGGAACTGCATAATGCACAGTCCAGTCTGGCTGCTGACTGCTGGAATTGCATAATGTGTAATCTCAGCTAGCTATGGTTGCAGGCTCAGTGACTGCATTGTGTAATTTTCTGGGCCAGCAGTCACTGTCCCTCAAAAATGCATAAAACAGTCCTGGAGGACACTGCCTGGGAAGAAATGCGAATTTCCTAAGAGGAAGATAGAGCCTTCCCTCTCAGGATTGCACAATGTTGTCTTGGTGAGGCTCTTGGCGAGGCAGAGTCTGGGCCAAGGCTGCCTGGACTTGTCGACGAGAAACTGAAAGTGAAAGTGAGTATGAATGCATGGTGACACTGAGTGTAAGTAGAAGTGAATGATCATGCATGAAAACATCAAATGACAAATTCACAAAACGGAACAACATGCATGTGGGTGAGGCGACTCACCGAATCAGCGACCGTTCATGAAAAATAGTTTCATGCATGCGAAAATAGTGAGAGAGCAATGAAAATTGAAACAGTGCTACAAGCTAGTATACATGTAAATGACAGCAAGCATTCAAAGAAATCAACCAAATAGTACTCAAACAAGTGAAAACACAAAAAGTGACAGAAATGCAACACAAGGCATGGAAAGTGGGCTTACCCCAAAACAACTGAGTTGAATGTGTTGATTGCTCCTCAATGTGATGTGGGATGTCAGAGATGCAAGGTTGTTGTGAGGAATGATCTTTGCAGTGTCCATTTTAAGATTTTTGATAATATTGAGGTTGTGACGTGCATGCCACAAATCTAGGGAAAGCGACACTTGGTGAGAGGTTCATGAAATGAACCTTGCATGTAACCTCCAACTGCTAAACATAGATCCATAAAACAAGGGATGCCTTTACATGCTACACTAGGAGAAGTATCCCATGCATGCAAGTCAGTTTTTCTCAGTCCCGAAGGGAACTGATCAACTCAGTTGCACATGCAAGAGACTACTCAACTGCTGAGAGAAAATGCACATTTCTGGTTAGGAGCTAGGCTGACTTATGAGGAGATTTGCACAATTTATGGGCAAAGAAGCTAACTGCTACCCAAATTTGTGCAAATTCTAGGCTGAGCAACCCTACTGAGAAAAATTGTGATATCTTCACAGTGAGTGTTAACTGCCGAAATTGGGTAATTCTAGAGCCCAACAGGGTACTAGTCAGGATTGCACAATTTTTGGAGGGAAGGATGGTTGCCCTCTAGAATTGCACAATTTCTTGGGGGAGCTACTCAACCTGCAGCTGGACGAGGTCTGGGTGAACAACCTGTCAGGGGAATGCATCAAGATCTGATTGACGGGCTGCCTTTGTTCAAGCAAAACACTGAAGCTTATGAACTTGACGAAGCAAGGCAAGCTACTATGAAAAGTTGGAAGGCAGGCTCCAAAACAAAGCTAAGGCAAAATTTTGGATGGTGGTTGTAGTTGCTACAACACTTGGCAACACATTGGTAGAACTCCAGCTTTCTGAATAGACCTTGTTTGTGAAAAGCAAGTCTAACACCTCTAGAAGTATTGTTCAGTTCTCAGTTCCTCTTGGTTTCCACACTAGCTTGATTGTAAGATGTAGCATCTGCCAAGCTCTTGGTCAATTGACACACATTCCAAGCCAAGGAAACACAGTTGTTTCGATTGGGGTTGAGGGGTATATTGGTGCACAAGCACTATAGTCGTCAGAGTCTTAGTTTCATCTTCCGTGTTGCTCCGCTGCTAGTAGGCCTCGACAATACTCCGGAGGAGTCACATAGGAACACAAGCATGGCTTTGCTTCCAGCAAGCCTGGTCAGTACCTTGGTGAAGTTACTTACATCACCTCTCTGTGCAGGAAGCCTTTCTCTTCTTTCGCCTTATTCATTATTCATTTTGCAATTTTTGACCTTTTTTTTCTTTCTTTTTTTCATTTCTGTAACTATGCATAACACTTATTCATTTTAGAGGTAGAAGAGGGATCCCGACTTATTGAGAGCATAAGAGGTTTTTCCAGAAGAGAAGTAGTTTATTATACCTCTAACGTGCCTATTAAGGTTTTCCCCTCACCTTACTCTACTTGACTAAGCTAACAAGGATTAACCCAAAAAGAACCAACTAGAGAAGGTGACACTAGTTAGCGCACAAGCATTGTGTTTCACCAAGGTTCACTTTGAACAGCATGTAGTTTCCTTCGATGTATCATGGACTGAAATTAAAAATTTCTTCATACAAAGGCTAGATGATAGATAACCAAGTAGTGATAGTTTCACAAGCCTTTTTGTACTTCACCCAATTCATTTCAAGAGTCATACATGGTTTCATGCAAAACTAACCTACGAACGAAACAAGTGAACTATATGAACAAAACAAGCAAACTAACAATCAACAAAGAAAAGCAAAATCAGAAGAGAAAGTGAAAGCAAAGCGAATAAGCAAACAAGCAAGAAGACAAACAAACAAACAAATGAAACAAGTAAGCAAACAAGCAAGCAAGCAAATTGACTAAAAGCAAACACTACTCCTACTCCTAAGCTAACAGTGCATGGGTCATCTCACGTGAAGTGATAATTCCAATGCAACCACTGGCACATTGGTTGACCCATGTTGGTGAAGGCATGGTTTGCAAACAAGACAGTTTTGTGAACTAGGAAGCAAGAAAGATGTAACAATGAAGACAAACACACTCCGAGCTTACAAGTGACCACAGAACAAAGATGAGTGAAAGTGCATGACATGCATTTTGTGGTGTTGCTATGATGTTGTGCTACACTGCGTGCAGATGTTGAGTGTATGCATTCTCTTGACTATGACATGCAAACAAACATTATAAAGGTAGACCACTTGTGTTGTGCATGTGTGCTTGCCGTGTAAGATTCCTCCAACACATGAGCAATGGGATCGTGTAGTTCAAGTGGAGGAAGCGAAATCTAGGTGTTTGGTTGATCTTTAATGCAAAGCAGAGAGTGATGAGGAGCCTTGAGGGTTTCAACAATTTCCTTACCGGAAGTGAAACCAACCTCAAGACAGTGAGGGACTAAAATAACCATCAACTCGAGCTGAAGTGCCTCGACAGTCTATGGGGTTTTGACTTTGTTGACAGATAGATCATCGTAGACCAGTGCCTTGGATAGATTAACCATGATTGAATCAACATCGTGATTGGCTAAGGAAGTGAATAGATCACGAAAACCAAGATCAGAAAATTCGAGATGTGGGTTGGAATCCTCATGATTTGATGAATGGGCAGAGGGGTAGATGAGAAGCAAAGATGTTCATCCTCTATGTTTTAAAGAAAGATTAATGACATATTGAATGGATTTTGCTGAGGAAGATGTGTCCTCTTCACACTGTAATGACAGACTAACATCTGAAGTGTCCTATGAATAATCAGAAGTAGAAACAATCGAAAATGGGTTTTCACAAGGGAAATCAGCAGTGGCAGAATCACAAGGGATGTCGGGATGAAGTGGATGAGGCGTGGCTAGAAGGGAGTCATCCTTCACCGCAGGTTCTTATTTAGATTCCCGCACACACTCATCATGAATGATGGTGTAGGTTGGTTGCATAACACAAACTTCGTCAACAACTTGATCCTTGTTCACAATAGGTGAGGAGTCCAAATGGGAGAACGAAAGACAATACAATTTGGAGGATCAACAGAACGTGAATATGGAGGTCAAGGAAACAAATCAACATGACAACCAAAATTCTTGCAAGCCAAATCTACGCAAATATCAAGACCAGGAAAGGTGGGAGAGTGTATTAGTTCAACAGAGGCATATGCATGATCTCCCACATCAGTCCATGGTGGTGGAGCTGTTTGATGAGGTGAAGGCGAATAGCCACTTGTGACAGCAACTTTGCGTGCCTGTGATTGTGTAGCTCCATCACTGAAGTGTGCTGAGTGGGGTTTAGATATGTGAAGAAGATACTCAAATCTTCCATAAAGAAATTCCAAATCAATTTCATCTTCAGAAAATCGGTATGCAAGATTACAAAAGCGTGTGTAAAACTGATCAACTGATTCATTGGTTGTTTTCCGTAATTTCAGAATTTCTTGATCAAGTGCTTCATGGTCAAAGTGATTGAAAGCATGGTCTATCTCTCTGACCAGATGAATAAGAGAATGAATATATTTGTCGGGAAGTGTGGCACACCAGTGCATTAGTTGCCCTTGAAGCATGTAGATGAACAATGCACAGCTCATGTATTTCTCAAAGAGTCCATGTCTTTCGTATGAGCCTATAACACCGACTGCAAGCCTAACCAAGGTTGCATAGCCTCCACCATCATATGTTTCATTAGAAAAGTCATCCGAGAGCTCTTCCGAGATAATGAAATCGTTTCCATAAGACATGCATTCTAGAAGAGCAACTTGGTAGTTAGTCATGGTAGATGTGTAGAGATTCAAAACAAATGTGAGAACTCAACTTGTCATCTGGCCCTCCTTCTAGCGCCAAAATGTTGATGGAGCTGGACCTGCCAACATGTCAAGGGGATCTCCCCAGTAAGAAGTCCCAATTAGATCTCATACTATTTGGTGTAGGAGTCCCAGTAGTGGTTCGTATAACAATGCCTTGACCACGATGTCGCACAAAGGCAAATAAGATAACTTTGTCAGTAGCAAGGGTGTGACCATTGAAGTGAGTCAAGGAAGGTGCATTAGAAGGTTCTAACATAGGTGGGTTGAGATGAGTGTGCCCCTTGGCAACTCGTAACAATACTCAGCTGGGAAGGGAACACACGAGCGAAGATGCATCACAAGATGGAACACAGGTCAGCCGGCAATCCAAAGTGATGGTTAAACCAACAACACATCTGCAACAAGATTCATATAATTCAAACTACAGTAACAACATATGCATGAAAACATGTTGGCTCTTATTATATAAATAAGTGTAAGTTCCAACGATACAATACATCCACGTAAACCCGCTAGCCCCAACAGTGGAACATTATAGCCACATCCGCCTGCTCCTCCAAAGAGATGAACTAGCTATGTGCAGTGGATAAGCCAAGGTGCGTTACAATATTGTCCAAGCTCTCTCTAAGATAGTCTTATCGGAATCTTGGCTGACCAAAATGCCCTTACTATGAGTTATGAGGGACTATTTATAGAAAAGGGTGGGGTGACCCTTGACATTCCCCTTTGTGACCATTCAACTACCCTCATGACTATTCAACTACTCTATGATTTTTACATCCACTATTAACACTTGACTTACACTTGACATGACTGAGCATTACAATGCACATGTACTTATGTGAGACAACATGGCTTGAGCAAGACATGCAAGACATTACTGACACTTGGTCCGTTGTGATGAGACCAACTCTTCGACATGCTTGTGATGATGAAGGTGGTGATTTGATGCCGAGCTTGGTCATCTGTGATGGTGTGCATGCACCTCATGATGACATCTTGTTGAAGTGAACTCTTTCCTCCGTTGCCACCAGTGCATTGGTTCGGATCCTTCATCTAACTCGTCTGCTAACATGTGCATGGTATTCTTAGGTGCAGCTGAACCAGAACACACTGATGCACAGTGCCCATGTTGATCTTGAATTGTGTGTTGGTGGTCATGCGCATCAACTTTCTGAAGTACATGTTCAACTCCAGTTGGACTTGCTTCCTGTCTTTGCCTTGGTGAGCGTGCTGAATGGGTTGGATCGCATGTGTGCGCACAATGAAATGGATATTGTTGAATCCCTTGCATGTGATCGACAACACTGCTCACCATGTCGGCTCTGTGCCAGTTGTTGGAATGTATCTTTAACTTGTATGGGCACAGTTTCATCCGTGAGTGCATTTTGCACCCACTGTTGTTCATGTTTCTGTTGCAACTCATTTGTCTATCTATGCAGCTTCATGTTCTTCATTGAGTTGCTTCTTCAGAACATGTAACTCCTTATTTGTTCCATTCTCTATCTTCGCACGATCTTCATGTCACGTCGTCACCTCATAACCTAAGTCTCCAAAGTTGTTCTCATCATTAGTGGATCTGCTTGAGCTTGTAATTTTGTTCTGCCTTTGTGTTGTCAACAACCTTCCTCTTGAATTCGTTGCATTCGATATGTTGCCTTAAGCTGTTGTTCATGATGTTGCTCGTCGTGATGTTGTTGTTGTCATATCTTGATGTCCTTGTCTATGAACAACTTGATATATTTGTGATTAGGCAAGCTCATAGACATTTGATCGATTGCATCTCCAGGTGTGCTCTGAACGGTGTCTTCGACTCTGCTCTCTTAGAAACCATTGTACCTACACTGCTGAGAGGCAGATGAACACCTGCAATATGTGGATACATGGAAACACTCATGTCAAGCAATCTGTCAGTCGAAAACCAAAATGAGCTTGAGAACTGACTTGCAACATACCTATGTGACTGATCATGAAGGTTGTGAAATTTTGGCTGGGTGGTCAGGACACTGACTTCCAAGACTGCGCAAGGCACATTCTGGGTTGTTGGGAGACTGAGTGACTACTGAAACTGTACAATGTGCAGTCTAGTCTAGTTGTTGACTGTTGGAATTACGTAATGCGTAATCTCATCTGGCAATGGCTACAACCTCAGTGACTGCATTGCGTAATTTTTTGGGCCAACAGCCACTGTCCCTCAAAAATGCACAAAACAGTCCTACAGGATAGCATCTAGGCATAAATGCACATTTCCTGAGAGGAAGATAGAGCCTTCCCTCTCGGGATTGCACAATGATGTCTTAGTGAGACTCTTGGTGAGGCAGAGTCTGGGCCAAGGCTGCCTTGACTCGCCGACAGGCAACTAAAAGTGAATGTGAGTTTGAATGCATGGTGATATTGAGTGTAAGAATAAGTGAATGATCATGCATGCAAATGGAAAAAGGCGGATTCAAAAAATGGAACAACATGCATGTGCATGAGGCGATTTGTCGAATCGGCGACCATTCGTGAAAAATAATTTCATGCATGCAGCAACATTGAGATAGCAATGAAAATTGAAATAGTTTTAGGAAAAGCTAGTATACATCTAAAAGACAACAAGCATTCAAAGAAATCAAGCAAACAATACTCACACAAGAGAAAACACAAAAAGCAACAGAATTGCAACACAAGGCATGGAAAGCAGGCTTACCTCAAAACAAGTGAGCAGAATGTGCCCACTACTCCTAGATGTGATGTGGGATGTCAGAGCTACAAGGTTGATGTGAGGAATGAGCTCCACAGTGTCTAGTTGATCAGTTTTTATATATCAGGTTGTGACGCACATGTCACAAATCTAGGGAAAGTGACACTTGGTGGGAGGTTCCTGAAATGAACCTTGCATGTAACCTCCAACTGCTAAACACAGATCCCCGAAACAAGAGATGCCTTTGCATGTTGCCTTGGGAGAAGCGACCTATGCATGCAAGTCAATTTTGCTCAGTCCCGGAGGGAACTGGTCAACTCAGCTGCACATGCAAAAGACTGCTCGACTGTTGGGAGAAAATGTGCATTTCTGGTTGCCCAAGAGATTTGCACAATTTATGGGCAGAGCAACTGACTGTTGCCTAGATTTGTGCAAATTATGGGCTAAGAAGCCCTACTAGGGAAAATTGCACAATTTTCACAGTGAGTGTTGACTGTTAGAATTGCCAAGTTATGGAGCCCAACAAGCTACTAGTCAGGATTGCACAATTTCTGGAGGGGCGGTTGGTTTCCCTCTAGAATTGCACAATTTCTTTTGGGAGCTTCTCGGCCTGCAACTGGACCAAATCTGAGTGATTAGCCTGTGAGGAGAATGTATCGAGTTGTGATTGACAGGCTTCCTTTGTGCAAGAAAAATGTTGAAGCTTGTGAACTTGATGAAGCAAGGCAAGCTGTGTAGGTTTTAACCCCGTACAGAAATTACCTGCATACGAATTCTAAATCACAGGAAAAATAAAAATGCGAGAGCATAACACATAAAACACATATACACAAAGATTTCCCA
>APFE031231650.1:61388-97251 GCA_000404065.3 Pinus taeda
TCTCGGGGTGCTGCCCCGAACCCCGTAGAGGGGGGCTACCCGCCCCCACACTGCACAATCGGCGCAACGAAGGGGGGGCTCCACCCCCCCTCTAACCCCCCGGTTCACTACATAGGTTAGTCGTGGAAAGAATATAACACAACCCAACAAGCTGATGTGAAGGTTGGAAGGGAGGCTCCAAAATGAAGCTAAGGAAAAATTTTGGAGGGTGGTTGTAGCCGCTAGAACACTTGGTGACACACTGGTAGATCTCTAGCTCTCTGAATGGACCTTTTTCATGAAAATAAAATCTAACACCTTCGGAATTATTGTTCATTTCTCAACAATGGAAAAATCACAAGGGATGTCACGATGAAGTGGATGAGGCGCGGCTAGAAGGGAGTCATCCTTCACCGCAGGCTCTTCTTTAGATTCCCGCACACACTCGTTAAGAATGATGGCGCAGGTTGGCTGCATAACACCAACTCCGTCGACAACTTGAGCCTCATTCATAGCAAGTGAGGAGTCCAGAATGGGAGAACACAAGACAGTACAATCTAGAGGATCAACAGATGTGGGTGATATGACTCATGACATGACTTGACATGACTCGACATGACTCAACATGACTTGACATGACAGTGTTGGTAAATTCGTGTTGCTGCTAGAGTGCATGTCAAGCTAGAGTGTTGTTGGGTGATAGATGTCTTCATGGTGTATCATAGCTTCACCTCCACATGGTTAAGTGTGTGGAGTCTTCGATGGTCCTTGGCTTGCTTGATGAAGCTTTAACATGTTGTTCCTTGCTTGTGTATTGGAAGGCTTGACAGGCTCATCCGTTCGCGAAGGTGGATGTTCATCGCATTCATCTGCTTTGCATGCTTTGTTAGTTCATCCGTTGGTAAACCTATACTTTTTCATGTGCTCCCTTCATTCATCCCATTCGTTATCTTGCCATGTTTGTTGGTGTACATGTACCTACAATCATTCATGATGAGAAGACATCAAATCCAAAACCTCCTACTCTACCATGGCACATGATCATTTCGGATGTGGGTGACCAGGAGAGGCAGTAAGTTATGAAGTGGGATGATGGCTCTGGGCACTGTTGATGAAAACTGAGCAAGAGATACTGATTGATGGAGATGGGAAATATGAGTCAATAGTGACTTCCTGCGAGGTTTGGGTCGGTTGGGAAGAAAATTTTCGCAAATTTTGGGAGGGACAGTCTGGGTTGCAAGAAGGCAAGGAAAACATGATTAGCGCATTTTTCGGAATGAACAGGCATCAGGGGCTAGATAGCCATATTTGCACAATTTTCTAGAGGAACAGGTCGAGCTTCATGAAGGGTCAGCAGTAGAAATTCCACAGTTTTTGGGAGGAACTGCCTGGGAGACTAGCAGCCAAAACTGTGCAACTCCTAGAGGGAACTGGCAGTTGGCTGCTGGGGTCACTAGTGGCCAAAACTGCAAAATTCCCAGAGGGAACTAGCAGTTGACTACTGGGGTCACTGACAGCCAAAGATGCGTAATTCCCATAGGGAACTGGTAGTTGGCTGCTCAGTCACTGGCAGCAGAAACTGCACAATTCTTAGAGGGAAATGGCAGTCTGCTGCTAGGAGCTGCTGGGAGGGAAATTGCACTGAAGTTGGGAAGCTAGCGTGCTAATCATCTCTATGCAATTTCTGAGCTGAACGAGTTGTTGGACAGCAGAAGGGTTTCTCGTGCAAACTACGCAATTTCTTGGATGAGCAACCGATCAGCTATCTAGATGACTGACTAGGAAAACTACTCAATTTTCTAAAGGAGATAGGGACAGGAACTTGGTGTCTGTTTGGACTATCTATGCAATTTCCTCAGTTAGATGAGCGATTGATGTTAGTGGCCTATGCACAATTTTTGAAGGGAGTCAGCCCCGGGGTGACTGTCGGGTCTGACTGTCTAGGAGGTCAACATGGAAGTTTATTGAATTGCTTGCGGGAAGCGCAACTTGAAAAGACTAGCTTGGTGCTTCTGCATTGTTCTGGTTGACAATCGATCGAGTCAATGGCGGGACGATGGTCCGGCAGTCAGAGGGGAGTGTGGTCGTTCGGACTTCAGCAAAAATGACTAAGTGTGTGAATGATCAAAAGATGCATAGGTGATCATGCAAACACACACTCACATGACTCGACGATGAAACAACTCAAACCATCCAGACACACATGTTCAACATGACTGACCAATAGTGCAAGTGACAAGCGCGGCACTCGTGATTGACCATTCATTGATCGAGACGATGCTTACATGACGGTGAATCTAACTTTGTGTGTGACGGCAACAGATTTTTTCATAGCGAACATAACAAGCACATACGAAGCGAAGACTTTGAGAATAACCAAAACATGGTTGTAAGCATGACTTAGACACCAGCATGCAGAAACTTGAATGAAATGAACAAGCAAGGCGACTTGAATGTGTGTAGTCATCAAGTGAAACTCTCAAGGGAGGCTCTGAAATTGGTGCATGCCAAAATTTTGGAGGGTGGTTGTAGTCACTACAACACTTGGCGACACACTGGTAGAACTCCAACTTTTATGTTTTGGTTCATTGTTAGCACAGTGCCTCTGCCTTTCGGGGAGTATTGAATCATTGTGTGGGTTACTTCAACTTCCCCACTTAACCCATGGACATACATGGTTCACCCTTTGCTAACTCAGTCAAACACAATCAAAAATTCAGCTTAGATCTCAATGTTTCGAATCTGGGAAGGGTAGTTTAGCTCACGAGTTGAAGATTTTCAGAGTATAAGTTTTCATCTCTAGTGTTGCTCCGCTACCAGCAGGCTTGGACAGTACCCTAGCGGAGTCACACAAGAACACACACATTGCTCCACTGGTAGTGAGCCTAGTCAGTACCCCGATGGAGTTGCATGCTTCACCTCTCTGTGCAAGAAGCCTTTCTCTTCTTTTGCCTTTGTATTTTTCAAGAGGACTGTGCATAGGAACTTATTTATTTTTGGGGTGGAAGAGGGATCCTGACTTATTGAGAGCAGAAGAGGGTGTTTCTCCAAAGAAGAATGTACAACCTCTGACATAAGTTTGCTCATTTAGATTTCCCCTTCTCCGTTTCTACTAGTTGGATGAGCTTGAACACACAGAATAGAAGATTGAGTATAGGCATGGGCCTTCCTAGTGTGGACACAGGTTCACGTTTGGACTGATACATCCCTTGCAGATGGTTCATATTTTCCATGAGGACTTCATCAGCTGAAGGTTACAACCAAGCATGGAGAAGGCAGACACAAGACTGGCTAAGTGCTGCAATGTCACGAGTTTTCCTCAAATTTCAGCCACATCTCTATTCAAAATCTAGAACGCAGTAGTTGGCAGCACTTATTTCTAGAAACAAAAATAGTAATATACCAAGCATACAAAACAACGTAAACAAAAATAGTAAGCAAAGCAAACAAATTGAAAACAACAACAAGCAAGCAAAGCAACCAAGTGAGCAAGCAAACAATCACGCAAACTAGAAAGTAAAGTCAAGTGAAAAAGCAAACACTACTCCTCCTCCTAAGCTAATGGTGCATGGGCCATCTCTCGTGAGGTGATACTTCCAATGCAACCACCAACACATTGGTTGACCCATGTTGGTGAAGGTATGGTTCGCGAATAAGATAGCTATGTGAACCAGCAAACAAGAAAGATATAACAGTGAAGACAAACACACTCCAAGTTTACAAGTGACCACAAAACAAAGATAAGTCAATGCACATGACATGCACTCTATGGAGTTGCCATGGTGTTGTGCTACACTACATGTAGATGTTGAGTGTGTGCATTCTCTTGACTGTGATGTGCAAGCAAATGTGAGAAAGGTAGGCCACTTGTGTTATGCATGTGTGCTTGTTGTGTAAGATTCCTCCAACTCATGAGTGATGGGATCATGTAGCTTGAGTGGAGGAAGTGGAATATGGGTGTTTGGTTGACCTTCAATACAAAGTAGAGAGTGATGAGGAGCCCTGAGCATTTCAAAAATTTCCTGACCATAAGTGAAACCAGCCTCAGGAGAGCGAGGGCCTAACATAACCATCAACTCGGGCTGAAGTGCCTCAGCAATCTGTGGGGTTTCAAATTTGTTGACAGATAGATCATCATAGACCAGTGTTTTGGACAGATTGACAATGGTTGAATCAACATCATGATTGGATGAGGAAGTGGAGAGATCACAATAATCAAGATCAGAAAATTCAAGATGTTTGTTGGCATCCTTATGATTTGATGAATAGGGCAGAGGGGTAGATGAGAAGCAAAGATGTTTACCCTCTGTGTTTTCAAGAAATATAAATGACAGATTGAATGGATTTTCCAAGGAAGATGTGTCCTCTCCACACTATAATGATAAACTGACATCCGAGGTGTCTTGTGAATGATCGGAAGTAGAAACATCCGAAAATGGGTTTTCATGGGGGAAATCAACAGTGGCAGAATCACATGGGATGTTAGGATGAAGCGGATGAGGCGTGGCTGGAAGGGAATCATCCTTTACCACGGGTTCTTCTTTAGATTCTTGCACACACTCATCATGAATGATGGCGCAAGTTGGATGCATAACACCAACTCCGTTCACAACTTGATCCTCACTCACAACAGATTAGGAATCTGGAATGGGAGAACACAAGATAGTACAATCCGGAGGATTAATAGAACGTGAGGACGAAGGTTGAGGGAAAGAGTCCACGTGACAACCAATAGGCTTGTAAGCCAAATCTATGTAAATCTCAAGATCAGGTGGGGTGGGAGAGTGTGACAGTTCAACAGAGGCATGTGCATGATCTCCCACATCACTC
Source organism: Pinus taeda (assembly GCA_000404065.3). Classification (NCBI taxonomy): domain Eukaryota; kingdom Viridiplantae; phylum Streptophyta; class Pinopsida; order Pinales; family Pinaceae; genus Pinus; species Pinus taeda. The sequence goes on from APFE031231650.1 coordinate 66,198, forward strand.
CACGGTGGTGGAGCTGTTTGATGAGGTGAAGGCAAATAGTCACTTGTAACAGCAACTATGCCTACCTTTGATTGTGTAGCTCCATCACTGATCTAGATTTAAACATGAACGCAAAAAAATACAGAGATAACCATATACACAAAGATGCAGCGGAAATAATACTTCATTTCATTAATGGTAAGTACTGAAATATGCTTACAACCAATAGAAATAAACCAGCTAGGGCGATGGTAGCTTATCTCTGAGAAGAGATGTGGTGTCTACATGCCTCTGAACTGTCTTACAATGAGGTTCAAGGGCCTTTTTATTATTGAACAATAAGAGAAAACCCTAAACAACCAAAACCCTAACCAGAGGAGATGTAACACCAAGAGTTTGTGGGCCCCGTTGGGGTGAGTTGGACAGCCAACTTCCTAGGGTCGCGAATTGGTCATATTATCTCCGTTTGACGCACATGATAGTCCATTGGAAAGATCTCTCTGAGGACTATGACGGAAAATATGATTTTAGGCAAAAAATCGTTGGCGGTAGATTTCCCAAGAAACGTCATTTAGGGCCTCAAAACGGCTTCGGAAGTTTAGGACCCGAAAAAAACTGCTAAAAATAGTAAACTGTGCTACAATTTAGGAAACTAAAAAGACTGAAAGAGACAGATGTGGGGGTTCCAAATGGGATAGGTGGGTGGCCGCCAACATCCACCTAGATCATTCCTCCCCCCTTAGGAAGCAATGGTCCCCATTGCGTTGAGTTCCTCCCTAAGATGAGGAAGCTTCTGCTGAGCTGGGTCTCTAGTGAGTTGTTCTGCAATCTCTGATGTGTCCAGAAATGGTGGGAAGCATGGTCGATGATGGTCCACATTGAACACTCGGTGCAAGAAAAGGAATGGAGGAATGTTGTGCTTCAAATCATTGTTGCCCGTAGCCTTGGTACTGGTGTAAGGACCATGTCGGAGTGGTCTGAGTTTCTGATGGGTTCTGGTAAGGCATTCTCTCTGCAGATGCAACCAAAATTTGTCGCCCACCTGAAACTTGTGTGGTACCCCTGTGGGTGAGGAGAAGTTTTTCCTGTGTTTTATCATGACCGTATCCCTTTGCTATTGCTGCTGCATGGAGGAACCCTTTGCGGGGGTCATGGATGTAGCAACGATCTTCCCCTTACTTTGGGAGCAAACCAGACAAAAAATGAATTTCCTAGTCTGGGAGATGAGTTTGCTGCCTTTCTTGGCAGTGATCAAAGAGGTGGCGGTAGGTGGGGCTACCTCCGGTATCCTATATAACGAATTATCCAAAGAAATAATGACAGCGCGAGGCCTTGACTCATACACAGCATGTCGCCTCCACAAGTATGGCTGGCATAATAGTACATCGAAAATATCCAGAGGTGTAACATCACACAATACCTCGTCTGTGAAGGGCTTGATGTTGTAGGGAAGGCGGCACTGCTGGCGAACTTTGAGATCTCTTCCTTCATGAAGCCACCTGATACTATACAGCTGTGGGTGTGTTGTAGTCGATAGGCCCAACCGCTTCATGACCTCTGCTGAAATGAGGTTCTTTTGGCTCCCACTGTCAACAATGAATTGTAGCGGTGAACCCTTCACCCACATTTGTGAGTGGAAAAGGCGCTCCCCATCCTTTGGGTCTTCAGGCTCATTCTTCTGGATCTTGGCAGTGGCAACAGTGGCACTGGGCTCCGCATCAATGATCTGCTTCCCTTTGCCATTTCCCTTGTCAGGTTCTGGTTCAAGGTCGAAACATGTATCTGATTCGGTAGCCTTCAATTCGGCCACCAGCGACTACTTGGTCCGACACTCACTTGTGTTATGAGTGGGACTCTTGTGGAACTCACACCAATTTCCTGTGTCCTTCTTCGGCTTCATGGTGTTGCTCTTTTCTTGCGGCTTCGACGGGTTGTCTTGGGTCACCCCGCCTTGGCTTTGTCCTTTGGGCTTCGGATTTGCAGATCCAAAGTCTCGCTTCTTTTGTTTGAACTTTTGCTCGATTTTGACAACGTACCGATATGTTGTGCCGAGTGAGGAGATGTTCAATAACTCCATCTCTTCCTAGATGTATCTGTGTAGGCAGTCGTAGTATTTGAGTACCAGATGTAGCTTAGAATCTTTGATACCAACTATGTGCGAAGGGTATGAAAATTGTTTGTGAACTCTGGCACATCTTGGTCTCGTCCTTGCCGCAGTGTGGTCCATTTGATGTATTTGTCCTCATAGCTTTTTACAGGGTAGTACTACTCCTTGATGGCATCTCGGAAGTCATTCCAAGTGGGTGCGGCTGAAAATAGTGAGCCTGTACTGTCATCCTTCTGCTCGTAGTAGGTTTCCCACTAATCCTTGACATGGGGGTTTGCTTTGAGAAGAGCAAAAACAATATTTTCTTGACTTGAAAATTCATGAACAGAAAAATACCCATCTAGCAGATTTAACCATTTATCTACAGCATCTGCGTCTATTTGACCCTCGAAGATGGGGATTTCAAAATTAACTTGTACCTTAAATGGTGTGGCGTTTCCAGAGTAGCTATTGGAAGCCGATGCGTCGCCTCTGGGTAGCCGCTGAAGGATCTGCGCAAAGCTATCCATCATCGCATTCCTTTGTCACTCGAGTGCTTCTTCAAGCAAGATTTTGATAGGATCTCCTACCCCCTCATCTTTCTTCTCATCTGCCATGGGAGGCCATAGGGATTTGCGAGGCTGGTCTTGCAAAGGTTCAACTAGTGCAAGCCCTAACTCCTTATATCCCGACCTCGTTAGGGACATGTAAAGAAAAACAGAGAAAAAGTAGACCACTTTGATACCACTGATCCTGATTTAAACAGGAACGCAACAAAATACAGAGATAACCATATACACAAAGATGCAACGGAAATAATACTTCATTTCATTAATGGAAAGTACTAAAATATGCTTACAACCAGAAATAGAAATAAACCAGCTAGGGTGATGGTAGATTATCTCTGAGAAGAGATGTGGCGGCTACATGCCTTTGCACTATATTACAATGAGGCTCAAGGGCCTTTTTATTATTGAACAATAAGAGAAAACCCTAAACAACCAAAACCCTAACCCGAGGAGATGTAACACCAAGAGTTTATGGGCCCCGTTGGGGTGAGTTGGACAGCCAACTTCCCGGGGTCACGAATTGGTCATATTATCTCTATTTGACGCGCATGATAGCCCGTCGGAAAGATCTCTCCGAGGAATACGACGGAAAAGATGATTTTAGATACGAAATTGTTGGCGGTAGATTTCCCAAAAAACTTCGTTTAAGGCCTCAAAACGGCTCCGAAAGTTTAGGACCCGAAAAACTACTAAAAATAGTAAATTGTGCTACAATTTAGGAAACTGAAAAGACTGAAAGAGACAGTTGTAGGGGGTCCAAATGGGATAGGTGGGTGGCCACCAACATCCACCTGGATCAATCACTGAAGCGTGTTGAGTGAGGTTCGGATACTTGAAGAAGATACTCAAATATTTCATAAATAAATTCCCAATCAATTTCATCTAAAGGGAATCGGTATGCAAGATTACAAAATCTAGTGTAAAACTGATCAACTGATTCACCGAGTGCTTTTCGTAATTTCATAATTTATTGATCAATTTCTTTCTAGTTAAAGTTAATAAAAGCATGGTCTATCTCTGCGACCAGATGAGCAAGAGAATGAATATATTTTTCCAGTATCATGGCACACCAGTGAATGGGTCGCCCTCGAAGCATGTAGACGAACAGCGCACAACTCATGTATTCTTCAAAGAATCCATGTATTTCGCATGAGCCTACAACGCCGACCACATGCCTAACCAAGGCTACGTAGCCTCCACCATCTAATTTTTTATGAGACAAGTTATCCGAGAGCTTTTCTGAGATTATGAAATCGTTTCCATAAGACATACACTCTGAAAGAGCAACTCGGTAGTCAGTCATGATAGATATGTACAGATTCAAAACACATGTGAGGAATCTGCTTGTCATCTGGCCCTCCTTCTAGAACCAAAATTTTGATGGTGCTGGACCCACCAACATGTAAGGAGATCTCCCCGGTAAGAAGTCCCAATTAGACCTCATACCGTTTGGTTTAGGAGTCCCAAGAGTCCCAGTAACAATGCTCAGTTGGGAAGGGAACACACAGGAGAAGATGCATCACAAGTTGGAAAGTAGGTCATTCGGAAATCCAAAGTGATGGTTAAGCAAACAACACATCTGCAACAAGATTCATCTAATTGGATACAAGACAGTTCATACACAACTACGTAAGTTAAACAACATACATTGCTATAGCAACTGGAGCAGTCCAACTACAATAACAACATATGCATGAAAACGTGTTGGCTCTTATTATATAAAGAAGTGTAAGTTCCAATCATACAATAAATCTATGTAGACCCACTAGCCCCAACAGTGGAATGTTACAGCTACATCCACATACTCCTCCAAAGAGATGTACTAGCTCCATGCAGTGGAGAAGCCAAGGCGCATTACAATACTGCCCAAGCTCTGTCCAAGATACTCTTATCGGAAGCTTGGCTGACCAAAAGCCCATACAATGAGTTATGAGGGACTATTTATAGCAAAGGGTTGGGTGACCCTTGACATTCCTCTTTGTGACAGTTCATCTTCCCTCATGACTCTTCAACTTCTCTATGATTGTTACATCCAACTATTGACACTTGACTTACACTTGACATGATGTTACATTACAATGCACATGTACTCATGTGAGACAACATGGCTTGAGCAAGCCATGCAGGACATCACTAACACTTGGTTCGATGTGATGAGACCAAATCTTTGGCATGCTTGTGATGGTCAAGGTTGTGAGCTGATGCCAAGCTTGGTCGTCTGTGATGGTGTGCATGCACCTCATCGTGACATCTTGCTAAAGCGAACTCTTGCCTCCATTGCATCAAGTGCATTGGTATGGCTCCTTCGTCCAACTTGTCTGATAGCATGCACATGTTCTTCTTGGGTGTGCTGAACCGGCAACACACTGATGCATAGTGTCTGTGTTGATCTTCAAATGTGTGTTGATGGTCATGCGCATCAACTTGTCGAAGTACATGTTCAGCTCCAGTTGGACTTGCTTCTTGTTTTCGCCTTGGTGAGTGTGCTAAATGGGTTGGGTTGCATGTGTACGCACAATGACATGAATGCTATTGAACTCCTTACATGTGATCAACAACACTGCTTAGCATGTCTGCTCTATGTGAGCTACTGGGATGGATCTTTAACTTGTATGGCCAAAGTTTCACCCGTGAGTGCATGTTTCACCCACTATTGTTCCTATTCCTGCTACAACTCATTTGTCTCTCTGTGTAGCTTCATGTTCTTCCTTGAGTTGCTACTTCAGCACATGCAACTCCTTCCTTGTTCCATTCTCTATCTTCGTGCAATATTCATGTCGTGTTTCCACCTCGTAGCCTGAGTCTCCAAAGTTTCTTTCATCATCAGTGGATTTTCTTGATCTTGCAACTTTGTTCCACCTCTGTGTTGTAAACTACCTTCCTCTTGCATTTTTTGCATTCGTTGCTTTCACTGTATTCGTTGCATTCATTATGTTCGTTTCGTTCACTGCATTCATTATGTTCAGTATGTTGCCTTTAGCTATTTTTCATGATGTTTCTCATTGTGATATCTTGATGTTCTTGTCTACAAACAACTTGATATCTTCATGAGTAGGCAATCTCATAGACATTTGATCGACTGCATCTCCAAGTGTGCTCTGAACAGTGTCTTCAACTCTGTTGTCTTGGAAACCATTATACCTACACTGCTAAGAGGCAGATGAACACCTGCAATACCTGGAGACATGGCAATACTCATGGCAAGCAATCTATTAGCCGAAAACCAAAATAAACTTGAGAACTGACTTGCAACATACCTGTATGACTGATCATGAAGGTTATGCAATTTCGGCCAGGAGGTCGGGAGACTGACTGCCAAGACTACGCAAGGCATAGTCTAGGATGTTGGGAGACTGACTGACTACTGGAACTGTGCAATGCATAGTCCAGTCTGGCTGCTCACTGCTGGAATTGCACAATGCGCAATCTCAACTGGTAATGGTTGTAGGCTCAATAACTGCATTGCGCAATTTTCTAGGCTAGTAGTCACTGTCCCTCATAAATTTGCAAAACAGTCTTGGAGGATAGTGCCTGGGTAGAAATGTGCATTTCCTAAGAGGAATACAGGGCCTTCCCTCTCAGGATTGCACAATGTTGTCTTGGTGAGGCAGAGTCCGGGGCAAGGCTGCCCAGACTCACCAATGGGAAACTGAAAGTGAATGTGGGTGTGAACGCATGGTGATATTGAGTGTAAGCATAAGTGCATGATCATGCATGCAAATAGCAAATGACAAATTCAGAAAACGGAACAACATGCATGTGGGTGAGGCGAGTCGCCGAATCGGCGACCATTCATGAAAAATAGTTTCATGCATGCGACAGCAGTGAGATAGCAACAAAACTTGAAACAATGCTAGGAAAAGCTAGTATACATGTAAATGACAGCAAGAGTTCAAAGAAATCAAGCAAACAATACTTACACAAGAAAAAGAAAAAAAACCACCAACAAAAATGCAACACAAGGCATGGAAAGCGGGCTTACCCCAAAACAGTTGAGCTGCTTATGTCGACTACTCCTAGATGTGATGTGGGATGTCAGAGCTGCAAGGTTGATGTGAGGAATGAGCTCTGCAGCATCCAGTTGATGATTTTTGATAACATCGAGGTTGTGACGTGCATGCCACAAATCTAGCGAAAGCGACACTTGGTGGGAGGTTTCTAAAATGATCCTTGCATGTAACCCCCAACTGCTAAACATAGATCCCTGAAACAAGGGATGCCTTTGCATGCTACCTTGGGAGAAGTAGCCCATGCATGCAAGTCTGTTTTGCTCGGTCTCGGAGGAGACCGGTCAACTCAGTTGCACATGCAAGAGACTGCTCGACTGTTGGGAGAAAATGTGCATTTCTGGCTGGCTGCCTAGGAGATTTGCGCAATTTATGGGCAGAACAGCTAACTGCTGCCCAGATTTGCACAAACTCTGGGCTAAACAGCCCAACTGGAGAAAATTGTGCAATTTTCACTGTGAATGTTGACTGCCAGAATTACACAATTATGGAGCCCAACAGGCTGCCAATTAGGATTGCACAATTTCTTGGGGGGAGATGCTCAGCCTGCAGCTGGACCAAGTCTGGGTGATTATCCTGTGAGGGGAATGCATCGAGTTGTGATCAACAGGCTGCCTTTGTGCAAGAAAAACATCGAAGCTTGTGAACTTGATGAAGCAAGGCAAGCTCCTACGAAAGGTTGGTAGGGAGGCTCCAAAACAAAGCTAAGGCAAAATTTTGGAGGGTGGTTGTAGCCACTACAACACAATAATAAGAAATCCACACTAACACATAAAAAAACAAAATCCTATTAACATACAATCCCTTCTAAAGAGGAGGGACCTTCCTCCCTAATAGGGTGCAGAAGTAAAATAAAAACTATTTAAGAATTCAACATGGAAATTATAGTAACATCACCAGATATATGCCTGTATTAAAATAGTGGAAAAGAACAAGATCAGAATGTCAGTATTATCTTTATTTCGTTGACATCCCCTTTTCATGACACTAAGCTCTTTTATAAAGTCTTTACAAAGCCCAAAAATTAGGGAAATGAATCACTCATGAGAATTCACAATTCTCGTGCTAATTAAGCTAACAAAAATAATAAAAAGATAGACATTGTTACAAACTGCTTTTAATAAATATTTGTATGGTTACACAACTATTGTTTAGATGCAATTGTAACTGCTCATATCTTCTTAACTGTCCGCATGGAATTAATTCATGCGGCCCTTGACATTTTTCTTTGAAAATGGCAGCTATAGTCTTAACAATGTGCATTGTAACAGAAACTTCATGGTGTAACGGTAGGAAATGGCAAACCCAAGGTGTAACAACAAGTACCAGCAACTCACACTATGTAACAACAAGTAACAGCAATAGTTTTTCACCCATTGCTATCAGTAGTTATGGGAACATCTAAAAGAAAAACATTCAAAAGAACTCTTCCAAAGATACCCTGGTTAGTCAACCCAAAGAAAACATTGTTTCATTCAATACTTAGCATAAAATAGCATAATAATACATCAAAGAAAAGGTTGCTTCTTTATCATAGGGAGTGACATTGTACTGGGGAAATTGTAGGTTCAATGAGGGAAAATGGCCAAAAATGGGGAAAAGGATGCCTGAAATACCATCAAATATTGCACCCCAACAATAGACCAAGCCTTTATCTATACCGTCATTGTGGCAAACAAATTAGACAAGTGCCCTCACTTCATTCCCTCCTATAATTCTTATTCTAACACTAATCCTAAACCTATTATTTATAAATATTTGTTCCTTACATAGTGCACCATACTAACCCCAATGATTTAAACCCTTCCTCCTCCTACCCCACACATTTGTGACACTACGATAAGACTCTAAACCACATTGTTGCATAATATGGATTTTTACAGCATTATGAGACCTAAACAACCCCTTAATTTTTGGGTAAAACTTGGTGCCCCTCCTTCACTACTCTAACCTAAACTTTATTTCTTCTCCTTCTTTAGATTTGTGTGGACCTTAAATCCTTTCTTCCTTGCTACACTTTTCATTTATTTTATATGTTCAAGGCCCATGGGCTATTCAAGTCATAAACCCTATTTATATGCTTTGGGCTATGGAACAAAATGCACTCAAATAGAATGGAACTTGTTTTCCTCCTAGTGGCTTGGTTATAACACATCATGAAGTGGCTAAGTTTAACTCCTTTATCTCTTAACTAGAGTTACAATATTGACCCTTGTAGAGACTTTTTCATCATGATCACGTGGCTAGCCCCTTTTCACGAGTAATGGTGTTGACATGACATCCTCTTGAATCATGGTTTTCAAAATAGGAAGGTCAAATTCTAGGTAACATAACTGAGTTTAGAATTACACAAGGGTTTGTCACACAAGCAATAGTTTTTGAACCCCAAAAAACTTTAGGAAATCCTCAAGCTACCTCCAAAAAAATTTAAACCCCAATTCATCACTAATACCCACCAATAGAAATGGTCTTGTGAGTTGATTCCTCTAATTTTTCCACTATGAAAGAATCAAGATGGATGAAAAATAATATAATGATCCAATCCCCATTTTGGGAAAGTTTTGGTCCCTAAAATATTTTACTAAGTGAGGTGAGGAATTTTTTCCTCTATGTTCTCCCTAAAGTACCATTTAGCCTTGCTTGGAAGTTGTCCTTTCAACCCAATATGCCAAAAGTCACTATGCCCCAACCTTTTAGTTCTAGACCTCTTTAACAAAATTGTATCTTTTGTCAATTATGTCTAAGAATCTAGTGTTAAATCTACAGAAAGTAGGACTTGTCCCTCTTCTTGATCCAACATGGAAGAATCATGAGTAAATGTGCATGTATGGGACTAGACTAAGTCTATAGGCATTATCCCCTACTTTTTGCAATATATCAAATGCATCATATTGCATAGCCTTGATTTTCTTACAAGGTCATTATAGCCTCTCCTTGATAAACTGTAACTAGACACTATCTCCCACTCTAAATGACTTATTTGTCCAGTGTTGGTCATGCCTGGACTCGTATTTTCTTGTGACATCTATAGCATCTCCTATATTTGTAGAAGGATCTGCCTAATATTCTCAACAATGTTTTCTTCATTTAAGGCATCCCCTATAAGATCCTCCCTCAATCCTCCTTGTTTTCCATAGAAAATGTTTGAAGGTAAAGGTGTAAAATATCCTAAACAAGTCTCAAATGGGGACTTACTAGTAGAAGTGTGGACTTCTCTATTATAAGAGTGTTGTATATATACCATATTTTCATCCCAAGCCTTTGGATGCTTTTCATTGTAACCCCTCAAAAGTTGCACCAAAATTTTGTTGAATACTTATGCTTTTCCATTTATCTAAGGATGGAATGTTGTATACCTCTTCAACTTCATGTCCATATTCTCCGACAATATAATCCAAAATTCACTGAGAAATATTGTGTCCCTGCTTGAAATGATACTCCTTAGGATTCCAAAGTGCACCCAGACCTATCCAAAGAACAATTGTGTTGCTTCTTTCTCATTGATGGTCTTTTTACAACGCATGAGAATGAAAATATTGTTGAAGTTGTCAACTACCAAGAATAGGTAGTCCAAAAATTGGTTATCCCCCTCATATAAGCACTTACATTAATAACATAGGACTCCCCTCACCTTTCAACTAGACACTATAATCACCTTGTGATGTTTTTGGTCGTTGGATCTGTTGTAAAATTATTCTACATTTTTACATCTATATGTAAAAAAATAAAAATAAAAGATAAAAAAGAAAGAAAAATGAAAAGGGATAAAAAAAAGGAAAAATGAAGAATATTGAGAAGAATAAAGAAATGAAAACCCTACAAAAAATAATAAAATTAGTGATGCACATTTAAATGTTGTTATCATATTAAGCCCATGGGGCTTTGGATTGATGATGAATGGGTGCACTGTTAAGGCACTCCTTGCGATAGGTCACTAGTTAAAATCCCCCGTGGGTGCTTACCTACCAAAAAAAAAAAAAAATTGTTATCATATTCAAAAAAGTTAAATTTTGTCAAGTTAAAAATTTGGATATTTGATTATTTGATTTTTATATGTATTTGGTAAAGTTGTAATAAAGTTTTAAATGGAAATGACATCTTTGTTGTACTGTGATATCGCGGGCACAACAACTGACCACCGCGATCTTCTCCGCCCGATCAACGATGCAGAAGGTAGGTCACCGCACACCCACCCCGCCTCTCCGACATTTAACTTAGGGGAGGGGGGTCGAGCGCGGAGGTTGTTCAGACCCCTCCATTTGAAAACAACTTACCATGACACCCCCCCCCCCCCGAAATCAGCCAGTTACGGTTGTTGAAACCACCCACACCTATTTTGAGTGTTTCCCTTCCCGCCATATCCACTCTTGTGCTGCCACCTGTCTATTGTTGTTACATTATTCAAAATTCATTACCCAATCGTAGTCGTTGCCACCATAAATACCCTGCGGTTTATCAACTCCCATAAACGGTTAATTCCCCTCTTTATATAATAAACACATTTTTCCTATTACACCTTTATGCATTCTGTTAAGGAAAGTTGTGTACCAAGCTCCATTACAATATTAGCAGAATGACCCAGCGTACAACACCTGTAAGCCGACCAATTACCTAGTAACCATCATTTATTGTCCTTGTATTCTTCCCAATGTCTTCTTCGAAGGGAAAATCCAGAATAACTGAGAAAAACCCCATGTTTATGCATGTGATATACCTGGACCATTTGTGAAGAATACAAGATTTTAGAGACACAATGTGAATTTGAATTGTATGAGTTACATAACTAAATGAAACTAAAATTCGTTGACCTCAGTGATGAATTAAGTTTGTGGGATTCTTTCTTACCTCAATTCATATTTCCATAGACTAACCCCTTCCCAGAATTTGTGTCATGGGTAATTTTAGGAATATTCCCAGCCAAAGGGCTATTGTTGTAAAGAATAATGACATTATGTTTACAGTTATAGCCCAATCCATTTGTCAAATGTTACAGATTGAATCCTCAACTCCATCACATCCTTTTTCTGTAGAATCCCTCATGGATCTTTAAAAAAATCTTACCTTCCCTCAATAAAGTAAGATTTTCGAGATTTTTCTACCTGAAAACGTTGAATTGCCTAGAAATAATCCACCTTACCCAACTTCAATGTTTCCAGAGATGACCAAACAAATCATTTCATTAATTTCTTGTTTGCTAGGTTATCAATCTAACCAATGGGTCGATGACATTATCGTAGTGTTTTTGTCATTATTTTCTAAGGATGAGAAACCTTGTATTATCTTCATTTACAATGAGTTCTTAGCATAAAATATCCATGATCAGTTCATGAATTTTTATACAGAAGGGACCTTCAAACATGCATCAATCCTTATATATTTGTTTTTATTCTATCAGTCATATAGGTTTTCAGTTCCACCGCAAAAGTTAGATGAACAAGGAAACCCACAATCTGTGATTCATTGGACCTCACTGGTTAGGAAAAATACAAAGGAATTCTCTTTCAGTGACTACACAGATAAGTTTCTATACACAGTTTCTATTTACTTAATAATGATCTAATCCCTAGAATTTCTCCTGAAATTAAAAGGATGCTTCATCTCAATGAACAAACAAAAACAAGAGATTGGTATCTATACCAAAACTATACAGAAATTAGAGTGAATGGTTATGAGTTTCCTCCATACAAGTTGCTAAAGTTTGTACCTATCAAAATGTTTGCACTAGAATACATTAGGCAGATGATAAATATGGATGAGTTGCACTTTGTTTTAGCTAAGAAAAAGTCCCAATTTAAAATCAAAACTCCAGTTGGACGTTTCATCTGTAATTCCATAACAGCAGCAAAGGAGGCAGATCTTCTCCTAAAGGAAATGAAATTTAAACTGAGCTTTTCCTGGTCTTATGATACCTTGGGGATCATTTCCAAGATAAGGGTAGAACATAAAACTACTCCTTATGCTCATATTCCTAGATGAGAGATTGAGTAGTATATGAATCAGGAGGAGTGGCAAGAGAACACATTGCAGGAAGAAGAAGAACAAAGTTTTACTCCTACAGCATCTCAGACTCCAGTTCCCTAAGAAAAACATGCAAAGAGAGTAAGGGAAACTATTTCCCCTTCAGTTATAGAAATTTGGCAAATAGAGTTTGTGATGTACAAGAAGAAGAAAAATAATCCTCTTGAGGACTCCTTTCCAAGAGAAAGCACACATACTACACTAGTATTGATAGAGCCTCATGTTAATACCTTTCCTCGAATTAAAGAAATTTCTACAGGGTCACCAGCATCTTTAGCTTCTCAACAACCATTGGAAACATCCCAAATAGGATAATTAGCCCATGGTTCGACTGAACCAAGCATTTTTTCTAGGTACAAGGAAATCAAAAGGAAAAATGAAGCATTAAAGGCTACCACTTACACATAATATTGGAAACAAACTTCAGCTTCTCAACACATATTACTTTATGCCTTTGATATTAAAAAAGGGCTGATGTAAATGGCATTCCTTGAACCTAAAATCCCATTTCCGAAGACTGTTGAAGACTATAAAAAATCAATCTTTTCCTTTGACACAAAGGAGATTAATCCTATTGACCAGATTGATTTACATAAACAAGTTGGGGAAATGATCTATTCAACTTTAACCATTTCATCCATGGAAAAATCTAATTTCCAGGTTTCATTGAGTAATATTCAGTCCCAACTAAAGATGGAAAATTTTTCTTCTCTAGAAAAGGATACTAAGATAAAGTCTCTGGAGGATCTTGTAATTAAATTGGGATATGATCCTAGAAATGTTAAAATTGCTGAGGAAATGATTAACAGGAAAAATGCTGACATTCAGGTATTGAGAAAACAATTAAAACTTCCTACTATTGAAGATCCCCAAACTAAAGAGATCGGTGAACTAGAGAAGGAAAAAGAGGACATGTTCAAAATTATAATTGAACAGAACACACATATACAAAAGATGGAGACATAATTAGATATGTTGTTAAAGGAGAAAGAACGGCAAGAAAATCAAGCAACAGTTATTCCTTTACAAGAAATTCCAATTACAGGTATTTCAAAAGCAAGGGCTTCCACTTCAGTAGCTACTACAACAGAAGAGATATAATCCATTGATTCAGCAACTGATCTAGCCAAGGCCATGGGATATCTATAATTAAAGGGATAGGAAATTGAGAAATTGAAAACACAACTTCACAACCTCCAAGAACAGAAAAATAATATTAACAACACATATGTGGCAAAAATCTAAAAGAGACACAGGTTGACTCAAAGAATAGACACTTTGGAAAATGAATCAAGAATTGCTCAAACACTTGCATAGGCCAAAGAAAACATATGGGAAGACATAAATGAATCCATGACAGATTTGTGGCCATCAATCGAAATTTTGTTTGAACAGGAAACATTATTAGAAAAATCAAAGGAATTAATAGCAGAAATTAAGAAAGAATTGGGTAATAAACTAGGAGATGCAATAACATTAGTCAGGATTTTGAATTCAAAAACAAAAGAAGAACTTGTAGAGTATGACATATATGACAGAACTGAAACAATTATGGAGGTTAGAAAGATTCACATCAAAAGGAATTTAATGTTGCAACTTGAAAACAAATGCCACAATCCAAAAGTTTCACATAAAATTTAATGTGTTGCATCAAAAGGGACTACTAGGTCTAAGGGGAATTAGAGATAAGTTGATTACTCTTGAATAATATCAACAAAGGTTGTATTCAATAGCCAAAGACAAAGCAAAATTTGCAAGATCAGAGGGAATATTACATGGAAAGCTTTCATTGAGGGTTTGACTTTTGACTTGTTCATTCAACATGAAATCAAACATTTGTTTGTAGTCAAACCCACTTTCGAGAAGTACACTAAAGTTGATAAGACTTACGAAAACTTAATCAAAGAAACCATTGCAAATGAGGAAAGATGGGAGAAAATATGTTTACTTATTGATTGAATTAGGAAACGGGTTTTATAGCGGTAATTTTGAAGTTTTCAGTAACAACGAGTAGGTTTAGAGGAAGAAGTGAACAAAAAAATAATAATAATAATAATAAACAAAACAGAAAAACGGAAAAAATTAGTAGTTTTTTAGGCCCAGTCATCAGCAACAGCCCCGAATTCAGTGCCAAACAACTTAAGCAATTTTATTTTCCTATTTTTTCTCTATATTTGAAATATTTGTGTTTTCAAAACATATATTATTTTGTAAATGTATCTAGTTTGGAATCTGACCTCAGATGTAGTATTTTTTTATAAGAACTTAGAAATAATACATAGAAATAGTTGAACCATTGTGATAGACTTTTAAGCATGCTTGTATCCTTCAAATATTTCTGAAATAATAAAAGGTTTATGGATTCATTTCAAAACGGATTGTGTTCCTGTAAGTTTTTATTTTTTTTTATTTTCACTTTGTTTTACCTGCATATGCTTTGAAGTTTATGGGAGTTATAGGTAAGATAATATTGAGTTTCTATTTGTCTGAAATCCCCCATTATAATCTAATACAAAGATTAGTTGATTAAACTGTTTGTTTGATTTAACTCCTCTACATCAATAAATTGTTATCTTCCCTTAAGTTTCTTAATATATATATTGTTTGGTTATAAAAGTAGTTTACATGCATCCATTGTATATGATGGTTAGATAATTTGTTTGATGTTTAACAAATCATATAGTTTCTAAAGTTTCAACCTTGCACATTTGAATCAAAAGCTACATTATTGTTTAGAGGTGAAGAATCAACCCTTCTATTTAATCATAAGTAATTAAGAATTCCACCTATTCAAGTAGTTTAGAGCTCTGGTCATCCAAAAAAAACTCTAAAAACCAACAAAACATTTTAGATGCTCTCACATAATTCCTAACCTAGAATTATCTACGAAGGTACAACATCAAACTGGCATTGTTGTCGGGGAACAAAATTCTTGAATTATTTTCCCTGGGACAACAATTAAAGCTTATCTTTTAATGGTTAATAAAAGGTTAGTAGGTTAAAATAATTCACCTAGCGATTCTACAAAAAAATAAACTGGCTTCACATAGACGCACTTGGTCTCTCTCAAATCCACAACTTTATTCTCCACTATCAAATCCTGAGAGACCGGTAAGAATTGCCTCTGTAACACAAATATTAGAAGCCTCTACTTCTGCTTCTATAATTCATCCATCTGAAATTGTTTCTGAAACTGATCCTTTTAGACCTATTCCAATTCCTCCTAAACTGTCATATCTACAACCAAAAGTGTTAGAACTAATATCTAAAGGAGTTGATTTATAGTCAGCTCTCCTTGTTTATCCATTAGAATCTTATCAGATTCTTGAATCTCTTTCAGAATCTCCTAGATCAAAAAAAGAATTAGGTCTAGAATTACTATAATTAAAACCTAGTGATTTTATTTCTTCAGTAATTCACACTTACCCATCTACTTCTGTTATATTTGAGGACAACTTTTTGTCTACACTAATCCTTTGATTGATAATGAAGGAAAGTTTGGTCCTAAAGAACAGAAATTAGTTATACAAACACCAAGAAAAATAAAAAGTTACATAAATTCTTCTAGCTTATCTTCACCCACAACAACTCCCAAAATCTCATCCTCATCCCCTTCATCATCTTCATCTTCTCAAAGCTCATCCTCATCTTCATCTAATCAAATTTCTAGTATCCAACCCATCATTTAGGCTTGTTATGCAGCCTTAGTTCTTCCCAATCAGCTAAGTAATGTCCCAGATGGATATCTGAAGCACTTACTTAGATTCAATGGTGAAACTGGTTTGTTTATTGAAGATCATTTGGAAACCGTCTTAGAATTTGTTGATAACATGCATATAGAGTATGAAGATGTCTACATGAGATTGTTTGTTCGATCTCTTGAAGGAAATGTTAGGATTTGGTTTAGATAATTACGAGCTAAATCAATCCCTTCTTGGAATGAATTAGTTACTATTTTTAAAAACCAACGGTGTTAAAAAGGATCTAGTTTATTATCTAACTGAATTTGATGACCTAAAAAGAAATCCTCATGAACCTATGGTTGATTTTATAAAACGATTTAACAAAATTTACAATAAAATACCACCAGACTATAAACCACCAGTGGTTGTTGCCAAAGTCAGGTTCTCTAAAGGATTTGATGATGACTTTGCAGTTTGCTCAGAGAAAGAACTTTTGTAACCCTAAAAAACATGCATACCAACGTTATTGAGGTTGAGGCAAATAGATCAGCATCAGCCAAACTCAAAGAAAAGGCTGGAAAAACTTAAAGGAAAATGAAAGCTAGGGAAGAAGGAGGTTCTTCTTCTAAAAGCAAAACTGAGGATCTCAAAATTGATGAAATCACTTCCTTACTTATAAATCTTTCAAATAGGATTTCAAATATTGAAACATAGCCTAGAGTAGTTCAACAAACATCAAATAGACCTCAGGCTCAGTACAAAAGACCTTTCCAGCCCCAAATCTTACAAAGGCCCAACCCTGATCAACAAATTCAACCATTGTTGATGATTGATGATCAAGAACCTAAAGAAACTGGACCATTAGTTACTAATGACATAAATTATTTCGATGATCAAGTACAGCAAAATGTTATAATTCTAGTTTCCAATGATTAAGCTTTAATTCAAAATCAAGAAACTTCACAAGTTTCTAAATATCAAGCCTTCTCAGAGTTTCTAATAGCTTAATTAAATAGAAGGTATGATGTGAGGCCTAGACCAAGCCCTGGCAGGCCAGCCAAGAATGTTACAATCAATGAGCCTCCAGTAAAAATTGTTGAAACCCAAACAACTGTAATTCAACCATTAACTCAAGTCAACGAACATAACACTTTTGAAAAAACTATTCCAATAGTTTTTAACATAGAAAAAGAGTTAGAGAGGGCCAAACTCCTTGTTCCACTATCTAAACTCTCCATAATCCCAAGTACAAAAACCAAGTATGAAAGTGGATCCAATCCTCGAGTATAGATGTTGAGGAGGACGTGATTAGTTTACAAGCTAAAAAACCATCAGTGGTTTTTAGTCCTAGTTCTGACATGATTGATGAATATGTTCCTCCCTTTTATGTCACTCTCAAAGTTCATGATTTTCTTCTATACAACTATATGTAGATTCTAGGGCCTCTCACAATTTTATGCCCAATGTAATCATGGATCAGTTGCAATTACAAATTACTAGACCTTAACATGATTTGTACACCTTTGACTCCAAGAAAGTTCCTTGTCTCAAAGTGATAAAAGACGTAGTTGTAACTTTAGCACAAATCCCTGTAAAAAGTGTAGTACTAGACATTGTAGTCACAAATATCCCTCCCAAATTTGGAATGTTGTTATCAAGATCATGTTGTGCAAAATTAGGGGGAAATCTACAGATGGACATGGCATATGCCATTATCCATGTATATGGGCATGAACATCTTTTGTTATATAGAGAGGTCAGATTCATTAACACTGTTTGTAGGGTTGATCAAGAAATAAAATATTTGATTTATGTTGTTGATCAAGAATTTGGATGCTTCACATTGTCATCTAATGATCTCCAAAATTCTGAGCTTAGCATTGAAAAGATAGTGAATGAACCTAAATGTATAAAAATTGATGTGTGGAAGTTATACTTTGATGGGGATTTTTCCAAAGATGGGGTTGGAGGAGGTTGTATTAATTTTTCCAAATAAGGAAAACATAACCCAATCCTTTAAGTTAGGCTTCGATTTTACTAATAATGTAGTAGAATATGAAGCCCTACTTCTAGTCCTTGAGTTAGCTAAAAGTTTAAAAGTTTAGAATTTAAGTATTTTCAGTGACTGGGAATTAATTGTTAACCAAGTAAGGAATCTATGCTAAGCAAAACATTCTAGGCCTAGATCTTACCAAAATGAGGTATGGGATTTTGTAGAAAACTACTTGCAAGCTTTTAACATCATAACAATCCTAAGAGGTGAGAACATTTATGTTGACTCTAGCAATTTCTGCAAGCTCTTTTAAAACTTTTGATCAAATGCAACTCCAATATCAAAAAAAATTAAAATGTAGGCCTTCAATCCCTGACAATGTTAAACACTGGCAAGTTTTTTAAGATGATGAACAATTGAAGAGTTTCCTCCACGAAATTGATGACTTTTCAACTTTGCAAATTGAAGAAGAAAAAATCATTGATCATAAATCAACTCATGAAAATGAATCCTCACAATTGAATAACAAGATAGCTCATCAAAATATCCTCCAATTGCCAAACAATTACATTCCCAAGGGTATAATCCCTCTTGAAGGGGTTTTTTTTATCATAATGATGTTTTAAAAAATTCGTTATTAAACACACCACAAGAGGATGTAGAAGACTATAACATTGGAACTAATCAAGAAACGAAGAATCTGAAAATGTCAACATCCTTACCCAAGGATATAAAAGACAAGTATATCAATCTCTTAAATAATTATAAAGATGTATTTGCCTGGTCCTATGATGAGCTCGAAACTTATGGTACAAATCTTATTGAGCATAAGATCCCTTTAAAACCAGAAGTCAAACCATTCCAACATAAATTAAGAAAGAATTAATCCAATTTTTCTTTCGACAATAGAAAAAGAACTAAAGAAATTTTTGGATGCTAAGATTATTGTTCCTCTTAGATTTTCTGAGTGGATTGCAAATTTAGTCCCTGTAAGAAAAAAAATGGTGAAATTAGACTATGTGTGGATTTTACGAATCTGAACAAATCGTCCTTAAAAGACAATTATCCATTGCCTAAAATGGATGAATTACTACAAAGAGTTTCAAGTTCTAATAGAATTTCCATGCTAGATGGCTTCTCTGGATACAACCCGATTTTTCTAGCTCCATGAGACAGAGAAAAAAAAGCATTCACAACTCCCTGGGGTACATTCATGTATGCTAGGATTCCATCTGGCTTAATCAATGCAGGGACAACATTTCAAAGAGAAATGGATTTAGCTTTTATTTGTAAAATCAATAAGTTTATTGTTATTCATCTGGATGATATAACTGTGTTTTCAAACTCTAATGAAAAGCACTTAAAGCACTTGAGAAAGGTATTTGACAGGTGCAGAAAATTTGGAATCTCGCTCAACCCAAAAAAATCTTTGTTTGCCATAAAAGAAGGAAAGTTACTTGGCCACATCATGTCAAAAGGAGGAGTGGTAATTGATCCAAAATGAGTATCATCTATTGAGGTAATTTGTCTCCCTATAGATAAAAATGAACTTCAAGATTTTCTATGTAATATTAATTTTCTAAGGAGATGTATACCAAACTATGCTGAAATTGTTAAAGATATTACTGATATGTTGAAGAAAGATCATGAGATTAAATGGACAGTGCAAGTTAGATATGAATTTACACAAATAAAAAAGTCCATTTCTGAAGCCCCCGTACTAGCCAACCCTCATTATACAAAACCCTTCAACATTTTCTCTTTTGCCTCTGACACCACTTTAGCTATTGTTTTACTACAAAATAATGATAACCAAGATGACTAGCCGATTTCCTTGTTTACTAATTTTATGAGAGATGTAGAGCTAAAATATGACATCATTGAAAAACAAGCATATGCCCTTGTACAAGCTCTAAAATCTTTTAGAACTTATGTCATTCATTCCCCTATTACTGCCTATGTCCCAAACAATGTTGTCAAAACTATTTTGACCCAACCTTATACAAATGGTAGTAGAGGAAGATGGATAACTAAAATTATTGAATTTGATCTAGACATCAAATCCACTAAGATAGTAAAAAGACGAGGTTTAGCCAAGTTATTGACTGAATCTAGTTGTAAAGTTCTAGGAATAAGCACCATCATGCAGGTATCATGAGAGAAGAATCCACAAGAACCTTCCTCTAGTTCACCAGAGAAGAATCAACAAGAACCTTCTTCTTCTACAGATTCGACTCCTCTTCCACTTCATATTGAGGAAAAGTTCATGTTACCTGAATGGTATGCTGATATTGTAAACTTTCTTCGTGATTTTGAATATCCTCCTGGTTTCAAAAAAAAAAAAATCAATGCAGAACTCTTAGATTAAAGGCTATGAAGTATTATATTATCAATGCTAACATTTATTGGAAAGATCCATTAAACATCTTACTTCTATGTCTGACTGAGAGTGAAACATAAGGAGTTATAGATCAGTTTCATGAAGGAATATGTGGGGGTCATCATGCTTGGAGAGAAACAACACACAAGATCTTGAGAGCAGGTTTCTATTGGCTAAAGTTGTTTTCACATTTGGAGCAAAAGTTAGAAGTTGCATTCCATGTCAAATCTTTGTTGGTAAACAAAGATTAGTAGCACTCCCCCTTGTTCCAGTTTTGATTGAGGCACCTTTATTACAATGGGGACTAGATTTCATTAGAGAGATACATCCAGCATCTAGTAATCAGCACAAATGGATCTTAACTACCACATATTACTTTACAAAGTGGGTAGAAGTTATCCTGGTCAAAAATGCTACAGGTACTATTGTTATTAAATTTATTGAGGAAAATATATTATCTAGGTTTGGATGTCCTTAGCAGATAGTCATAGATAATGCACAGGAATTTAGTAGTGTTAAAATGATAGGATCTTTCCAGAAATATCAGATCTTATTGCACCATTCTACTCCATACTAGCCTCAAGGAAATGGAATGGTAGAGTCATCTAATAAGGGTCTGGTAAAAGTCATCAAAAAGGTACTTACAAATCATAAGAGAAACTAGGACAATCATCTCAAGTATGCAATTTGGGTCAATAGAATTTCACCCAAAAGAGCAACATGTAAATCCCCTTTTTAGCTTCATTATGGCACTAAGGTTATTCTTCCTACATAGTTAGATTTCCATGTCATGAAATTTTTACAAGAGTCAAATGAAGAACCTCATCATTTTTCTAGAAGAATCAATCATATTATAGAACTAAATGAAGATAGAGATGAAGTTCAGTACAAATTTCGTCAATATCAGAACAAAATGAAAAGTTTGTTTGATAGGAAAGCCAAAGAAAGAGATTTTAGAGAAGGAGATTTAGTTTTGAAATGGGATGCCTGAAGAGAAGAAAAGGGCAAACATGGTAAATTTGATAATCTTTGGTTAGGGTCATTCATCATTGCAGAGTTCAAAGGAAACAATACTTTAATTCTACAGAACCTGGAAGGGAGGTATTCTTCATTGCCTATCAATGGACAGTATCTCAAGCACTATATTAGTACTGAAAGATATTACAACCATAATTCATTGTACACTTCTGGTTTTATTTACATTTTCATGGCAAGTGTGATCTTCATAGCAAAGACTCCATAGCCCGAGGAGAAGGCACATGGATCTGCATGTTCCCTGCATCTCACAGGGAAACACAGTCCTCAAATGGAGCCGATGTTGTAACATTATTCTTCTTTTTTACATTTATATGTCAAAAAAAATGAAAAGGGATAAAAAAATTAAATTGAAAAAATTAAAAATATTGAGAAAAAAAAAATGAAATCCCTAGAAAGAGAATAAAATTAGCGATGCACATTTAAATGTCGCTATTAGAGTCAAATAATTTAAATTTTGTTAAGTTAAAACTTTTGATATTTGATTTTTATATTTATTTGGTAAAGTTGTAATAAAGTTTTAAATGGAAACGACATCCTTAGCGTATTGTGACATCATGGGTGCAACAACTGAATGCCACGATCTTCTCCGCTCAATCAAAAGTGGAGAAGGGGCAGTTCAAGCCCCCCTCCCCCCCCCGCCTCTGACATTTAACTGGGGGGGGTCTGAAAAGCAATTAAGCAGTTTTAAACCAAACCATATATGTAACATGTCGAGTGCAAAGGAAGTTCGGACTCCTCCCCCCCCCCCCCCCCCCGCCCCTTTTGAAAGCAACTTACCACCACCCCCCCCCATCTCCGAAATCCACTAGCGATCATTGTCGAAACCACCCATGCCTATTTTAACTGTTTCCCCTCCCACCATATCCACTCCGCTGCTTCCACCTGTCTGCTACCAGTTACATAATTTTGAAATTGTTACTCAATCGTAGTCATTGTCGCCATAAATACCCTGCGCCCATATCAAATCCCATAAACGGTTAATTCCCCTCTTTATATAATAAACCCACAATTTCCCTATTACACCTTTACGCATTATGTTAAGGAAAGTTGTGTACCAATCTCTAGTACAACCTCAACAGAACGACCCAACATACAACACCTGCAAGCTAACCAATTGCCTGGGAACCATAATTTCCTATCCTTGTATTCTTCCCAATGTCTTCTTCGAAGGGAAAATCCAAAATGACTGAAGAAAACCCCATGCTTCTGCCTATGATAGACTTGGACCATTTGCCATTAGTAGACCAAGAATACAATATTTCAAAGACATAATGTGAATTTGATTTGTATGATTTACATAATTGGATGAAACATAAATTCATTGACCTATGTGATGAATTGAGTATGTGGGATTCTTTCCTACCTCAATTCATATTTCCAAAGACTCATCCCTTCCCTGAATTTGTGTCATGGTGTCATTTTAGGTATATTCCCAACCAAAGGGTTATTGTTTCAAAAAATAATGACATTATGTTTACAACTATAACCCAATCCATTTTTCAAATGTTACAGATTGAATCCTCAACTCCATCACATCCTTTTTCTATAGAATCCCTCATGGATCTCTACAAAAATATTACCTTCTCTCAACGAGCTAAGATTTTTGAGATTTTTCTACCTAAAAACACTGAATTGTATAGAACTAATCCACCTTGCCCAACATCAATGTTTCTGGAGATGACCAAACAAATCATTTCAATAATTTCCTATTTTCTAGGTTATCAACCTGACCAATGGGTTGATGACATTATCCTAGGGTTTTTGTCAGTATTTTCAAAATATGAGAAACCTTTTATTATCTTCAGCTACAGCGAGTTCTTAGCATAGAGTATCCATGATCATTTCATGAAGTTTTCTATAAAAGGGGCCTTCAAACATGAACCAATCCTTAGATATTTGTTTTTGTTCTATCAGTCAGACAGGTTTTCAATTCCACTGCAAAAGTTAGATGAACAAGGAAACCTGCAACCTGTGATTCATTCGACCTCACTGGTTAGGAAAAATACAAATGAATTATCTTTCAGTGACTACTTAGATCAGTTTTTATACACAGTTTCTTGTTTACTTAAGAATGATCTAATCCCTAGAATTTCTCTTGAAATTAAAAGGATTCTTCATCATAGTGAACAAACAAAGATAGGAGATCGGTATCTATACCAAAACTATATAGAGATTAGAGTGTATGGTTGTGATCTTCCTCCATACAGGTTACCAAAGTTTGTACCTATCAGAATTTTTGCATTGGAAGACATCAGGCAGATAATAAATATGGATGAGTTACACTTTGTGTCAGCTAAGAAAAAGTCCCAATTTAAAAACAAAATTCAAATTGGACCTTTCATTTGTAATGCCAGAACAACAACAAAGGAGGTAGATCTTATCCTAAAGGAAATGAAATTTAAACTAAGTTTTTCCTGGTCTTATGATCCCTTGGGGATCATTTCCAAGCTAAGGGTAGAATAAAAAACTACTCCTTATGCTCATACTCCTATACTAGAGATTGAGAAGTATATGAATCGGGAGGAGTGGCTAGAGAACACATTGTAGGAAGTAGAAGAGAAAACAACATCTCAGACTCCATATCCCCAAGCAAAACATGCAAAGAGAGTAAGGAAAACTATTTCCCCTTTAGTTACAGAAATTCAGCGAACAGAGTTTGTGATGTACAAAAAGAAGAAAAAGAATCCTCTTGAGGACTCCTTTCCAGAAGAAAGCACATAGACTACACTAGTCTTGACAAGCCCTCGTGTTACTACCTTTCCTCAAATTGAAGAAATTTCTACAAGGTCACCAGCATCTTCAGCTTCTCAACAACCATTGAAAACATCCCAAACAGGAGAATTAGCCCATGGTCAAACTGAACCGAGCATTTTTTCTAGGTACAAAGAAATCAAAAGGGAAAATGAAGCATTAAAGGCTAACAGTTATACAGAATTCTGGAAACAAACTTCAGCTTCCCATCATAGATTATTGTTTTCCTTTGATACTAAAAAAGGGCTGATGCAAATGGAATTCCTTGAACCTAAAATCCCATTTCCCAAGACTGCTGAAGACTATAAGAAACAATCTTTTCCTTTGACACGAAGGAGATTCATCCTATTGACCAAATTGATTTACATAAAAAAGTGGGGAAATGATCTATTCAACTTTAACCAGTTCAACCATGGAAAAAATCTAAGTTGCAGGTTTCATTGAGTAATATTCAATCCCATTTAAAGATGGAAAAGATTTCTTCTCTAGCAAAGGGTACTAAGATAAAATATCCGGAGGATCTAGTAATTAAATTAGGATATGATCCCAACAATGTTAAATTTCTAAGGAAATGATTAAGAGGGAAAATGTTGACATTCAGGCATTGAGAAAACAGTTAAAACTTCCTACTACTGAACATCTTTAGACTAAAGAGATCAGTGAACTAGAGAAGGAAAAAGAGGATATGTTCAAAATTATAATTGAATAGAATACACAGATACAAAAGATGGAGATATAATTAGAGAGGGTTTGACTTTTGACTTGTTGATTCAGCATGAAATCAAACATTTTTATGTAGCCAAACCTACTTTCAAGAAGTACACTGCAGTCGATGAGACTTACAAAAAGTTAATCAAAGCCACCATTCCATATGAGGAAAGATGGGAGAAAATATGCTTACTCATTGATTGAATTAGCAAACAGGTTTTATAGCAATAATTTTGAAGCTTTCAGTAGCAGCAAGCAAGTTTAGAGGAAGAACTAAACTAGATAATTAGAAAAAACAAAAACAAAACAGTAGCCTTTTAGGCCTAGTCATCAGCATCAGCGCCAAATTTAGTGTCAGAGAACTTAAGCAATTTTATTTTCCTATTTTTTCTCTATATTTAGAAATATCTTTGTTTTCAAAACAAATACTATTTTGTAAATGTATTTAGTTTGGAATATGATCTTAGTTGTAATATTTTTCTATGGGTAATTAGAAATAAGACTTAGAAATGGTTGAACCATTGTGATAGACTTTTGAGAAGACTTGTATCCTTCAAAGTTATTTCTGAAATAATAAAATGATTCTAGATTTATTTCAAAACAAAGTGTGTTCCTATAAGTTTTTCTTTGTTGTTATTTTCACTTTGTTTTACCTACATATGTTTTGAAGTTTATGGGAGTTCTTGTTAAGATAATATTGAGTTTCAATTTGTCTGAATTCCCCCATGAAGTTATAATCTATTACAGAGATTAGTTGATTAAACTGTTTGTTTAGTTTAACTCCTCTACATCAATAAATTGTCATATTCCCTTAAGTTTCTTAATATATATTGTTTGGACGTAAAAGTATTCTACACACATCCACTTTATATGATGGTTAGATAATCTATTTGATGTTTAAAAAATCATACAGTTTCTAACGTTTCAAACTTGCACATCTAAATCAAAGCTAAATTATTGTTTAGAGCTAAAGAATCAACCCTTTTATTTAATCATAAGTAATTAAGAAATGCACCTATTCAAGTAGTTTAGAGCTTTGGTCATCAAAAAAAAAACCAACAAAACATTTTAGATGCTCTCGCATAATTCCTAACCTAGAATTAAATATGGAGGTACAACATCAAACTGGCGTCATTGTTAGGGAACAAAATTCTTGAATTATTTTCCCAGGGACAACGATTAAATATTACCATTTAACGGTGAATAAAAGGTTAGTAGGTTAAAATCATTCACCTAGCGATTCCACAAAAAAATAAGTTGGCTTCACGTAGACATGTTAGGTCTCTCTCAGATCTAGAACTTTATTCTCCACTATCATATCCTGATAGACTCGTAAGAATTGCCTCTGCAAGACAAAGATTAGAAGCCTCTACTTCTGCTTCTATAATTTATTCATCTGAAATTGTTTCTGAAACTGATCCTTTTAGACATGTTCCAATTCCTCTTGAACTATCAGATCCACTACCAAAAGTGTTAGAATTGTTATCTAAAGGAGTTGATTTGCAGTCATCTCTCCTTCTTTATCAGTTAGAATTTTATTAGATTCTAGAACCTCTTTCAAAATCTCCTAGATCATAAAAAGAGTTAGCTCTAGAATTAAACAATGTAAACTTTGAAACGGAAACTATAAACTTAAAACGAGAACTCTCGCAAAAAAACCCCATAAAAACATCGAAAACAGTGCTAAAAACGAAAAGTGTTGATGCCGGAATAACACTTTTTTTTCTAGGGTAAATTTTCAACATGTTTAAAATTGGCGGTGAAAACCAATTTTTTGTGCAAAAATTGTCCAAAAAGCACCCTCAAAACGAAAAGTGTTGATGTTCGAATAACACTTTTTTTTTCAATGGTAAATTTTGTGCAAAAAACACCCTCAAAATGAAAAGTGTTGATGCTGGAATAACACTTTTTTTTAAGGGTAAAATTTCAAATTTCGAAATAATGGCGTAAAAGATTTTATCATAACCCCGAAAAAACATTAAAATTTCAAAAGAATAATGAGAATATAAAATAAAACTAAAACAAACAAACAAAAAAATCGACAAAACTCAAACATAAAAAAAAAAAACCAAAAAAAATCAATCATAAAGATTATTAAAAAAAAAAAAAACTAATAAAAAAAAACTTTAAAATATAATAAATAATAGTAAGAAAAAAATATTTAAAAAAAAATATTATATATATATATATTATATATATCTGTAAACCATTTAAAAAAAAAAAAAAAAAAAAAAAGATTGGAAAGAAAACACAAAATATGGAAAAGAAAATAAAATAAAATAAGTAAGAATAGAAAAATTTTAAAAAACATTTAAAAAAAAAAAAAAAAAAAAATTGAAAATGAAAACAAACTAGATTTAAAAAAAAAAATGAAAAAGAACATTTTAATTTAAAACAAAATATATATATTTTTATTAAAAAAAAAACATTCAAAACATATTTTTATTTAAAACTAAATAAATAATTATAACCCTATTTTTTAAATAAAATTTAAACCTTTTTTTTAAACATATTTTTTTATTTAAAAAATAAATAAATAAAAATTTGACCCCCGCTACTGCCCAGTTGCCCGTGGTGGCGCGGCCCTGGGCGGAGGGTGTTGCAGACAATTGTAGATGTAGTTGTGGCCAAAGTCATGAGAGCAAATCCTGGCATTGCAACTTCTCTCATCAAGTTGCATTTCCATGACTGCTTTGTCAGAGTAAGTATATCAACTTTTAGTACATAACCGCTCGTATATATCAATTAATTTTGTGTGGCGGGGAAGTTTTATTGTGTTTCTCTCACCTTGGTTCTAATACCCTATTATAACATGTTTGTAATGGGATTATCTATCTAAATTTCTTTACCTACCTTGATTTTTTGGAATAGCAAACAGATATTGTGGTGGACTTAGCTAATACCATGTTGGTATTGTGAACCAGGTAATATATATGACTAGAGAATTGACATGATATTCTTCCAGGATTGCGATGGATTGGTTTTGATGATGATGGTGGTGGTGGTTAACGTCCACTGAAACCAAACTTTGGTCTATCGGACCTAAAGAATCGAATTATTTAGTTTGATTTAAGATTTTATTCCTATGCTCAAAAAGCTTCGAGAGAAGCCTCCCGAGCTCACTGTAATTTTGACAACGTAAAAGGCTAGGAAGGTCAGCATTGCAACAAAGATTTTGAAACTAAAATCTAATGTGGTTGTACCTGGGGCACTCTAAGAGGAAGTGATTTTCATCCTCGATGTTCGTATTCTCACAGAGATGGCAGAGCCTTTCCATCCATGGTGTTTTAGGAACTGCCCAACGCCCTGTTTCACTATGGAGCTCATGAGAGTTCGTTCTAATCTTGGCTATATTAATCTTCTTCTTTGAGCTAGTTAAAACAGAGAGATACTTTTGATCTTCTAGGGTGGGGTTGATGACCTCCTTATAATATCGTAATCTCCTTTTAGCTGCTAAATCTTTCTCACACCACATTTTTTCTTTCAACTTAGAAGTAACAATATTTTTAATGTTATTAATGTTCTACAATGCAACATTCTCGTCGATCTCCCAATGGTTTAACCAGGCCTTGGTGTCTTTATACCAACCTCGTTTGAGCCTTAGGTGGTTTTGGCTGGAATTTAAAGCTAGCTTAGGAAGTCTATGGTCCTCTATGTTATTGAGTTTGTGCTTATATAATAGAAGCCTAGTCATAGCTAGGCTCTCAGTAGGGGAAAGACCCACTTCTATCAGGAGAATAAGATAGGGTGTGTTGCTTTTAATTTGGAGGTTATACATTATAAAATGCTTCTCGATTTGCTCAATCTTTCTCCAGGATTCCCTAGAGATGCTACAACCCCAAACCTCACATCCATATAAGATAACCGGAGTGACTAAAGTTCAAAGAGGAACTTCTTTCTATCCCACATTACGAGGTTTGTCGTTTTACAATTATTTTCAAGACCAAAATAAGTTTTCCATCCCCCATTAATCATTTTCTCAATGCTATAGTTACAGTTGAGCTTGTGATGAATATCAATTCCTAAGTACTTGAGGTAGACACTTTCTCCAAGTTACTATTATCATACATAAAAGTAGCGTAAGTGTCCTTCTTGGATTTGATAATCATAACTTTTGTTTTGTCAGTGTTAACAATCATACCCATGGTAGAGCAGAAATCCTTAAGAAGTATAAGTTGCTTAACAAGATCAGATGGGCACCTTGCGAGAAGAACAATATCGTCAGCGTAGAGAAGAAGGATGATTACTATCCCAGCTAAGATCGTGCCAACACATCCTGCTTCCTCTAAACAACCTTCTAGCTTGTCGATGTAAATGCCAAATAGGGTAGGGGAGAAGGGGCAACCTTGTTTAACTCCGATATTACACTTAATATCTTTCGACCACCCCTCATTGCTCTTTAACTTGGCAATTACATTCTCATATAACCTTATAACGACAACTCTCAACTCAAAATGAACCTTTAGCTCTTCTACTATGTTCCAAAGGTTGTTTCTAGGAACCGTATCGAAAGCCTTTCTAAAGTCCACAAAACAACAAAAGAGATTGGATTTATCATTGCGGCATTCCTCCACAATGATCCTAAGCATAACGAGGTGGTCTGTTGTTGACTGCTGCTTTCTAAAACCCACTTGACCTTTAGCCCGCTTACCTTCACTTTCAAGCCATATGCTCAACTTCTTTTCCAAAATAATACCATATAACTTGGCTAAGAGAGTGCTGATCATAATTGTCCGATAATTAGAGGGGTTATTTGTATCCTCACCTTTAAAAATAGGGATAATGAGGCTTTGAGTCTATGGTTTAGGGAACCCTTGCTTTACCGCTTGATTGAAAAGCTTGTGAAAATAGGGGATGAGGACATGATCTCCAATTTCTAAGATTTCCCCCTCGTAACTTCAATGTTCTTAGCTTTCCCATTAGCCAAGCGATTAACCCCAAAATCAATGTCTTCTAATGAGAAAACTTCTTTTGTTGTGAGCAGGGTTTCAAAATTATCCATGACATTTGAAGATTCATAAAGCTTTTTAAAATAGAGAAAAGATCCCAACAAACTATCCGAGCCTTCACAGACTCGAAGTGATTGATGAAGCAAAGTCGATGTTGGAAGTCAAATTCCCGAATGTAGTTTCCGACATCCTTGCATTCGCCGCAAGAGATGACGCACACCAGGTGATTAATTTTCAATATACATATTACAGAGTCTGTACTCCGAGCCGATATAGGTATTATTGGTGTTGATATTCAATACGGTAACTCCATAGGTAAGCATATATCTTTATGATATTGTATTTTGGCGCAGGTGGGAGGATTAACTTGGGAGGTTCCAGCGGGATGGAAGGATCTCTAGAGAATCAGATGTCACAGGGAATATACCTGCTCCACAATTGATGTAAACCAACTCACACAAAATTTTACTGCGAAACATTTGTCTCACGAAGATATGGTCACTTTATCACGTAACTAATAATTAAATATTAAATCCATCTATATAGTTAATTGATTAAGTCTAACGCATACCTTCCCACCACCATAATCATGTTATAATATGACTTGATGGTTTCTCAATTTGCAGGTGTGCACTTTATCGGGGTTTCGCATTGTGCTTCATTCACCGCAAACAGGCTTTACAATTTCAATGGAACGGGTCATCAATGTATCTACTTATAGTGAAATGGTTAATTCAATGTATCTACTTATAAAGTAAAAATATCTTTTTATATGAAAAAGTTATATGGTGCTTATGGTGTTGTTTTGTTAATAAAAAATTTAATATTTATATTTACTCATTAGATGGGTTTGATGTGTGTTCTCTAAATATTTTGATTTACTTTTAATTTAT
>APFE031231650.1:98151-116886 GCA_000404065.3 Pinus taeda
AATAAAACAACTTGAAAATTCATTAAGTAATCATAATTTCAAAAAAAATGGACATGATAAATTTTAAAGTGTGAAAAATAAGTCCTCTAAAAAAAGGTATGTTGCATCAACACGTTTCAAAATCAGTATGAAAATCACTAACATTTAAAACAAATATTTATATTTGATACATAAGAAAATTTGAAGTGTCAAAAATATGTTCCGAAAAAAAAAAAAAAAAGTGTATTCTGCATCACCACTTTTCAAAATCGAGTCATTTTTTTGCTACCTCTACAAAAAGGGTAATCGTATCGGTTATTTAAAGTGCCAAAAACTATGCTCTAAAAAAATATGTGTGTTTTGCATCGCCCCTTTTTTGCTATCTCTACGAAACGGGTAACAGTATTAGTTCCTGTTTCAAAGTTTATGTTGTTATTACCATAATTAAAACCTAGTGATTTTATTTTTTAAGTAATTAACGCTTACCCATCTACTTTTGTTAGCTTTGAGGACAAATTTTTTGTTTACACTAATCCTTTATTTGATAATGAAAGAAAGTTTTGTCCTGAAGAACATAAATTAGTTATACAAACACCAAGAAAAATAAAAACTTCCATAAATTCTTCTAGCTTATCTTCACCCCCTACAACTCCCAAAAGTTCATCCCCATCCCCTTCATCATCTCAAAGCTCATCCTCATCTTCCTCATCTTCATCTAATCAAATAGCTAATATTCGACCCATCATTCAGGCTCGTTATGCTTCCTTAGTTCTTTCCAATCAACTAAATAATTTCCCAGATGGATATATGAAGCACTTACCTAGATTTAATGGTGAAACTGGTTTGTCTACTAAAGATCGTTTGACAACTTTCTCAGGCTTTGTTGATAACATGAATAATAATAGAGTGTAAATATGTCTACATGAGATTGTTTGTTCAATCTCTTAAATGCAATGTTAGGATTTGGTTTAGAAAATTACGAGCTAATTCAATTCCTTCTTGGAATGAACTAATTACTATTTTTAAAAACCAATGGGGTGTTAAAAAGGATCCAGTTTACTATCTGACTGAATTTGATGACCTAAAAAGAAATCCTGGTGAACCTGTGGTTGATTTTATAAAATTATTTAACAAAATTTACAATAAAATGCCACCAGACTGTAAACCACCAGCGGTTGCTTCCAAAGTCGGGTTCTCTAAAGGATTTGATGATGACTTTGCAGCTATGCTCAGAGAAATAATTTATGTAACCCTAGTAGACATGCAGACCAATGCTACTGAGGTTGACGCAAATAAATTGGCCTTAGCCAAACTCAAAGCAAAGGCTGAAAAAGCTAAAAGGAAAATGAAAGCTAGGGAAGAAGGAGGTTCTTCTTCTAAAATCAAAACTAAGGATCAAAAAATTGATGAAATCACTTCCTTACTTGGAAATCTTTCAAATAGGATTTCAAAGATTGAAACAAAACCTAGAGAAGTTCAACACACATCAAATAGACCTGAGGCTCAGTACAAAAGACCTTTCCAGCCCCAAATCTTACAAAGACCCAACATTGATCAACAAATTCAACCATTGTTGATGATGGATGATCAAGAACTCAAAGAAACTAGACCATTAGTTATAATGACATAAATTATTTCAATGATCAATCACAGCAGAATGTTATAGTTCCAATTTCCAATGGTCAAGCTTTAATTCAAAACCAAGAAACTTCACAAGTTTCTAAATATCAAGCCTTCTTAGAGTTTCTAATAGTTGAATTAAACTGAAGGTATGATTTGAGGCCTATACCAGGACTTGATAGGTCAGCTGAGAATGTTACAATCAATGAGCCTCCAGTAAAAGCAGTTGAAACCCAAACAATTGTAATTCGGCCATTAACTCAAGTCGATGAACATAATACTTTTGAAAAAATTATTCCAACAGTTTTCAATGTAGAAAAAGATTTCAAGAGAGTAAAAATCCATGTTCCACTGTTTGAACTCTCCAAAAACACAGGATACAAAAACCAAGTATCAAAGTGGATGTAATCCTGTAGTATAGATGTTGAGGGGGAAATGATCAATTTACGAGATGAAAAACCATTAGTGGTTTTTGGTCCTAGTTTTGACATGATTGATGAGAACTTTCCTCCCTTTTACGTCACTCTTAAAGTTCATGGTTTTCTTCTATTCAATAGTATTTTAGATTCTAGGGCCTCTCACAATTTGATGCCCAAAGTAATCATGGATCAATTACAATTACAAATTACTAGACCTTACCATGATTTGTACACCTTTGACTCCAAGAAAGTTCGTTGTCTCGAAGTGATAAAAGACCTAGTTGTAAATTTAGCACAAATCCCTATAAAAAGTGTAGTACTAGACATTGGAGTCCAAGATATCCCTCCCAAATTTGGAATGTTGTTATCAAGCTCATGTTGTGCCAAATTAGGGGGAAATATGCAAATGAGCATGTCCTATGTTATTATCCATGTATATGGGGGTGAACATCTTAGGTTATACGGAGAGGTAAGATTCATTAACACTGTTTGTAGGGATGATCTAGCAATAAATCATTTGATTTATGTTGTTGATAAGGATTTTGGATGCTTCGCATTGTCATCTAATGATCTCCAAAATTCCTTGCTTAGCATTGAAAAAATAGTGAACAAACCTAAATGTATAAAAACTTATGTGTGGAAGTTATACTTTGATGGGGCTTTTTCTACAGATGGGGCTGAAGCAAGAATTGTATTAATTTCTGCAGATAAAGAAAACATAACCAAATCCTTTAAGTTGGACTTCAATGTTACTAATAATGTAGCAGAATATGAAGCCCTACTTCTAGGCCTTGAGTTAGCTAAAAGTCTAAAAGTTCAAAATTTAAGTGTTTTTAGTGACTCATAATTAATTATCAAACAAGTAAGGAATCTATACAAAGAAAAACATATGAGGCTTAGATCTTACCGAAATGAGGTATGGGATTTTGTAGAAAACTATTTCCAAGCTTTTAACATCACAGCGATCCCAAGAGGTGAGAACATTTATGCTGACTCTTTAGCAATTTCTGCAAGATCCTTTAAAACTCCTAATCCATTGCAACTCCAATATCAAATTCAGGTCAAATATAGCCCTTCAATACCTAAAAATCTTAAACACTGGAAATTTTCTGAAGATGATGAACAATTGAAGAGTTTCCTGCAAGTAATTGATGAATTTTCAGCGTTGCAAATTGAAGAAGAACAAATCATTGATCATAAATCAGCTCATGAAAATGGATCCTCACAATTGAATAACAAGCTAGCTGATCATAATATTATCCAATTGCCACACAATTACATTCCCAAGGGTCCAATCCCTCTTGAAAGGAATTTTTATCGTAATGATGATTTGAAAAAATCGTTATTAAACACACCACAAGAGCATGTAGAAGGTTGTAACATTGGAACTAATTAAGAAACGAAGAATGTGAAAATTTTAGCATCCTTACCCAAGGATATAAAAGACAAGTATATCAATCTCTTAAATCATTATAAAGATGTATTTACTTGGTCCTATGATGAGCTCAAAACTTATGATACAAATCTTATTGAGTATAAGATCCCTTTAAAACCAAAAGTCGAACCATTCCAACATAAATTAAGAAGAATTATCCAATTTTACTTCTGACCATAGAAAAAGACCTAAAGAAATTGTTGGATGCTAAGATTATTGTTCCTCTTAGGTTTTTTGAGTGGATTGCAAATTTAGTTCTTGTAAGAAAAAGGAATGGTGAAATTAGATCGTGTGTGGATTTTATGAATCTGAACAAATCATCATTAAAGGACAATTATCCATTGCCTAAAATGGATCAATTACTACAAGGATTTTTCGGTTCTAATAGAATTTCCATTTTAGATGGTTTCTCTGGATACAACCAGATTTTGGTGGCTCCAAAAGACAGAGAAAAAACAACATTCACAACTCCCTGGAGTACATTCATGTATGCTAAGATGCCATTTGGCTTAACCAATTCAGGAGCAACATTTCAAAGAGTAATGGATTTATCTTTTGTTGGTAAAATCAATAAGTTTATTGTTATTTATCTAGATGATCTAACTGTGTTTTCAAACTCTGATGAAAAGAACTTAAAGCACTTGAGAAAGGTTTTTAACAGGTGCAGAAAATTTAGACTCTTGCTCAACCCAAAAAAAATTCTTTGTTTGCCATAAAAAGAAGGAAAGTTACTTGGCCACATCATCTCAAAATAAATGAGTATCATCTATTGAGGTAATTGGTCTCCCCAGAAATAAAAAGGAAATTCAAGCTTTTCTAGGCAATACTAATTTTCTAACGAGATTTATACCAAACTATGCTGAAATTATTAAAGATATTATTGATATGTTAAAGAAAGAACATGAGATTAAATGGATAGTGTGGGCTAGATATGCATTGACACAAATCAAAAAGGCCATTTCCAAAGCCCCAGTACTAGCCAACCTTGATTATACAAAACCCTTCAACATTTTCTCTTTTGCCTCTTACACCACTTTAGTTGTTGTTTTACTAAAAAAGAATGATAACCAAGATGACCAACCAATTGCCTTCTTTAGAAAAATTATGAGAGATACAAAGCTAAAATATGACATCATTGAAAAACAAGCATATGCCCTTGTACAATCTCTAAAAGCTTTCATAACTTATGTCCTTCATTCCCCTATTACTGCCTATGTCCCAACCAATGTTGTCAAAACTATTTTGACCCAACCTGATACAGATGGTAGGAGAAGAATATGAATAGCTAAAATTCTTGAATTTAATCTAGACATCAAATCCACTAAGTTGGTAAAAGGGCAGGGTTTGGCCAAGTTATTGGTTGAATCTAATTGTAAAGTTTTGGAATAAGCATCATCATCCAAGTATCAGGAGAGAAGAATCCACAAGAACCTTCTTCTTCTACAGATTTAGCTCCTCTTCCACTTCATATTGAGGAAAAGTTCCTGTTATCTGAATGGCATGTTAATATTGTAAAATTTCTTCTCGATTTTTAATATCCTCCTAGTTTACAAAATATCAATGCAGAACTCTTAGATTAAAGGCTATGAAGTAGTGTATTATCAATGCTAACCTTTATTGGAAAGATCTATTAAACATCTTACTTTTATGCATGACTGAGACTAAAACAGAAGGAGTCATAGATCAGTTTCATGAAGGAAAATGTGGGGGTCATTATGCTGGAGAGAAACAACACACAAGATTTTGAGAACAGGTTTCTATTGGCCAATGTTGTTTTCACAGGTTGGAGAAAAACTCAGAAGATGCATTCCATGTCAATTTTTTGCTCGTAAACAAAGATTAACAGCACTCCCCCTTCTTCTAGTTTTGATTTAGGCACCTTTCTCACAATGGGGACTAGATTTTGTTGGAGAGATACATCTAGCATCTACTAATCAACACAAATGAATCTTAACTTCCACATATTACTTTACAAAGTGGGTAGAATCTATCCTAGTCAAAAATGCTACAGATATTGTTGTCATTAAATTTATTGAGGAAAATATATTATAATCGATTTGGATGTCCTCAGCAAATAGTCACAGATAATGCATAGGCATTTAGTAGTGTTAAAATGATAGAATTTTGCCAGAAATATCAGATCCTATTGCATCATTCTATTCCATACTACCCTCAATGAACTAGACTGGCAGAGTCATCTAATAAGAGTCTAGTAAAAGTCATCAAAAAGGTACTTGTGGATCATAAGAGAAACTAGGCTAGTCATCTCAAGTACGCAGTTTGGGCCAACGAAATTTCACCCAAAAGAGCAACAGGTAAATCCCCTTTTCAGCTTGTTTATGGCATTGAAATTTAGTTTTCCCTGTCATGAAATTTTTATAAGAGTCAAATGAAGAACCTGATATTTTTTCTAGAAGAATCAATCAGATTATAGAATTAAATGAAGATAGAGATAAATTTTAGTACAAACTTCATCAATATCAACAAAAAAAATGAAAATTGTGTTTGATAGGAAAGCCAGAGAAAGAGATTTTAGAGAAGGAGATTTAGTTTTGAAATGGGATGCCCGAAGAGAAGAAAAGGGAAAACATGGTAAATTTGATAATCTTTGGTTAGGGTCATTCAGCATTATACTGGTCAAAGGAAACAATACTTTCATTCT
Source organism: Pinus taeda (assembly GCA_000404065.3). Lineage (NCBI taxonomy): Eukaryota > Viridiplantae > Streptophyta > Pinopsida > Pinales > Pinaceae > Pinus > Pinus taeda. The sequence continues at coordinate 104,267 of APFE031231650.1, forward strand.
GCAGAACTTGGAAGGGAGGTACTCTTCATTGCCTATCAATGGATAGTATCTCAAGCACTATATTTAGTCCTGAAAGAGATTACAACCATAATTCATTGTACACTTCCGGTTTTATTTACATTTTCATGGTAAGTGTGATATTCATAGCAAAGACTCCATAGCCCAAGGAGAAGGCACATAGATCTGCATGTTCTCTGCATCTCGTAGGGAAACACAGTCCCCAGATGGAGCCGATGTTGTAACAATATTCTGCATTTTTACATTTATATGTGAAAAAATAAAAATAAAAAATAAAAAATAAAGAAAAATGAAAAGGGATTAAAAAATAAAAATGAAAAATATTGAGAAAAATAAATAAATGAAATCCTTAGAAAAAGAATAAAATTCACAATGCACATTTAAATGTCGCTATCAGATTCATAAAGGTTAAATTTTGTTAAGTTAAAACTTTGGATATTTGATTATTTGATTTTTATATGTATTTGGTAAAGTTGTAATAAATTTTTAAATGGAAACGACATCTTTGTCACATTGTGATATCACGAGCGCAACAATTGACCACAAGAACAAAAAATTAAGATTGACAATGCATATGTGGTAAAAATACAAAAGAGTCACAAGTTGACTCAAAGAATAAACACTTTGGAAAATGAATGAGAAATTGCTCAAACACTTGCACGGGCCAAAGAAAACATATGGCAAGACATAAATGAATCCATGTCAGATTTGTGGCCATCAATTGAAATTTTGTTTGAACCAGAAACATCATTAGAAAAATCAAAGGAATTAATAGTAGAAGTTAAGAAAGAATTGTGTTACAAACCAGGAGATGTAACAACATTAGTCGAGATTTTGAATTCAAAAGTAAAAAAGAACTTGAAGAATATAACATATATGATAGAGCTAAAACAATTCTTGAGGCTAGAAATATTCACATCAAAAGGAATTTAATGCTGCAACTTGAAAACAAATGCCACAATTTAGAAGCCAACCTCCAAAAGTTTCATAGAAAATTTAATGTGTTGCATCAAAAAGGGACTGCCAAGTTTAAGGGGAATTAAAGATAAGATTATTAATCTTGAAGAATACTAGTGAAGGTTGTATTCAATAGCCAGAGACAAAGTAAAATTTGTCAAGATCAGAGGGACTATTATAGGGAAAGCTTTCATTGAGGGTTTGACATTTTACTTGTTGATTCAACATGAAATAAAACATTTGTTTGTAGTCAAACCCACTTTCCAGAAGTACATTGAAGTCAATGAGACTTACAAAAATTTAATCAAATCCACCATTCCAGATTAGGAAAGATGGGAGAAAATATGTTTACTCATTGGTTGAATTAACAAACAGATTTTACAACAGTACTTTTGAAGTTTTCAGTAACAGCAAGCCAGTTTAGATGAAGAAGTGAACAGATAATCAAATAAAAAAACTAAAACTAAAAAACAAAATAGCAACTTTTAGGCCCAGTCATCAGCAGCAGCAGCCCCAAATTCAGTGCTAGATAGCGTAAGCAATTTTATTTTGCTATTTTTTTTAATCTATATTTAGAAATATCTGTGTTTTCAAAGCAGATAATATTTTGTAAATGTATTTAGTTTGGAATCCGATCTCAGATGTAATATTTTTAAATAAGACTTAGAAATGGTTGAACCATTGTGATAAACTTTTGACTAGACTTGTATCCTTCAAAGTTATTTCTGAAATAATAAAAGGATGTTGGATTTATTTCAAAACAGATTGTGTTCCTGTAAGTTTTTCTTTGTTGTTATTTTCACTTTGTTTTACCTACATATATTTTTAAGTTTATGGGAGTTCTGGGTAAGAAAATATTGAGTTTCAATTTGTCAGAAATCCCTCATGAAGCTATAATCTATTACAGAGATTAGTTGGTTAAACTGTATGTTTGATTTAACTCCTCTACATCAATCAATTGTCATCTTCCCTTAAGTTTCTTAATATATATAGTTTGGTTGTAAAAGTATTTTACACACATCCACTGTATATGATGGTTAGATAATATGTTTGATGTTTAACAAATCATATAGTTTCTAAAGTTTCAACCTTGCACATCTAAATCAAAGCTAAATTATTGTTTAGAGGTGAAGAATCAACCCTTCTATTTAATCATAAGTAATTAATAATTGCACCTATTCAAGCAGTTTAGAGCTTTGGCCATCCAAAAAAAACTTTAAAAACCAACAAAACATTTTAGATGCTCTCACCTAATTCCTAACCCAGAAATATCTACGGAGGTACAACGGGATCTATAACTTAACCATATATTTTCAAACTTTCGTGGACATCAATGCAAAATGAGACTTGATCATTGCTAGAAACACTTAGAAGGACTTGTTCAAACCTAGTGAAAATATCTTCCTATTCAGAAATTTGAATTGAACCCAATGAGGAACAAGCTACTAATGACACTTAGGATCCATTACTAGATAGGTTGATTTCCTAGCCTTAAGAAGGCATTTTATCGTCCTGCTTTTTTTTCCAAATTCAATTTTTAGTTGGTTGTATCTACACAGAGTTCTAGGTTAGAGTGTGCAATAGTACATGGAGCTCTTCACCAAGCAGAAACTTCAACTATAGAGGGAGGACTCTAAAGAGGTACTTTTCCTTTAATCCTTATTTATTGGTATTTTATTCTAATGAAGAAGCATTATTTAAGAAAACCTTGATAGACCAAACCTTTATCCATACCATCATTGTGGAAAACCAATTAGACAAGTGCCCTCACTTCATTCCCTCCTATAATTATTATTCTAACACTAACCCTAAACCTATCATTTCTAAATATCCTTATGTTCCTTACATAGTGCACCCTACTAACCCAAATGATTTAAACCCTTCCTCCTCCTACCCCACACATTTGTGACACTACGATAAGACTCTAAACCACATTGATACATAATATGGATTTTTACAACATTATGAAACATAAACAACCCCCTAAGTTGACGCAGGGCTAGCCCTGCAAATACCAGGATCTTAAACATATGTTGCCTATCAACTTACATCACAGCTTTTTCCCCAAATCAAATCCTCAATACTTGGCAAACTCACACTTTGCCATTATCTTGTGGAAACTATTTTCATTTTATGTTTTAACATCAGGACCCAACAATCATTACACAAAGAAAAATTATCATCATTCAAATCACATCAAACTGTCAATGCTTCCATAAGCAATCTTAATACTTCTCATTCACATATGGCTTGATTCAAGAATGCGCCCTTACTTTTCTACAAACCCAGAATTCAAATGCCAAATAACACAATATGGTCACTCATATGGAAAATCGATCTACGCTCATGTAATTTACTTACTTTCCTATGGGCAATCTGGCCCATACAACCTGCATTCGTTTATCCCAATTTCACCTAGATTCTTTGTAGCGGCTTTATACAAATTTTATGTCAGAACCAATTTCAACCAAACAAAAGATCATGGACAAATGATACTACGTCTAAATAAGACTCGGACTTCACTATTTTAATACCAGCGTTCTACTCATATTCAAGACATCTAGAGTTCAGTTTCGTTGCATAAAGATCTTCATTCTGTATATGAATTCTTGAAATTAAGAATTAACTCACTACACTGAAATTTCTCCTGTTTACAAATGTCATTGGCATTATGACTGGATTCGATTGAAGAGTGTGCCTTACCTTTTAAACCCCAGTGCTTAATGTTCATATGTTTGCTATATCAAACATCAAATTGCTTGAAGTTTACATTTCAACTAACTCGTGCTGGACTACGCCTTTAGATTCTAGGTTTCAGCAATCGAACACATCGCTTACATCAACGTGCTTACCATTATAACATAACATTCCACACTTTCAATTGCGCCATATCCTTAAACATTTAGACAGTGTTAGATTGTTTCTGCTCGATTCCATTTCAAACCGATTTATTGTTTGTTCTTCTACGCTTCCATTGATTTCTATATCTGAAAAAACATCTCAACGCCTCCTCTCAGCCACTACTTCAGTATCATTCAGGTCATAATACCAGCAATACTACGAATCTACTCAATTACTTACTGGTATATATGTAGTCAACTTAAAATATGACTCTGGGCGCTTATCAACACAACCATTAACATACTTCCCAATTGACCGTTGCAACGTCGTTCTGACCAAATTATGGAATGCGTCTTCACAAACTGCGTTCATCTTCACTAAGAATCTACTTTGTTGTGTAATGACCTCCGCATTTTTGGAACAATTCCATTTATTTTCTACACATTCTGAATACCACTAACATTGAATTGTGCGTTTTTCCCCAGCAGCATTCTGTCAACGCTGTCAAACTGTACATTTCCTTCCGCATGTGTTGATCGATTAATAGATATGCACAATTCCTTTGTATACTTTCTCATACACTGATATTCGATCCAGCCTCTACAAGACTGATCGATCTTTCTCTTCCTGCGTTTTCTTCAACAACTACAATTTTAGTTTCATTCCAGCATGAATCGATTTAACTGAATTTTGTTTTCTTTCCATATGCCTATAAAAATCCAAGCATTCTAAATCAGGACTTAAAATCGATTTTGTATTCAATTAATTATTGTAACATCGATGTCGATTTATTCACCCATGAACAGAATCATATTACCAAGTTTTTACAAAAATTAAACCAATTCAACCAAAAGCGAATTCAACAATGTACATAAGCTCAAAAGTCAAATTCTATGATGATATATATGAAACCAACATTTTCAAAGAAACCTCATTAATGGCCAGATATCAAAATTTCGTGGTCCTTCCGCTGTACATAAATATATAAGAAAAACATTGTCTCCTACTTCTCTCCCTATTCTATTCTACCTCCATGTTTTTTTTCTCTCAAACCCCCTCTTATTTATACAATTAAAAAAATCATTTAATTAAATGCTCAATCCCTTTAATTCCTCAACAAACCCCTAAATCTCTCAACATTCCTAAAGGATAGATCTTTATCCCTCAAATCTTTCAGCTAATTAAATTCCCTCATATCCTTTAAATAAAAAGATATTTACAAAAATCCTCACCTTCTCCTATTTTATGCAAATTAATTAATAAAATATTAAAAATCATCACACCCCCTTTTAACATATTTACAAAATAAATAAAAAACCCTTGATGCTCCTGCATCAGACTCCCCATGTAAAAAAATTCATGACCACCTGGTCATAAGTCTGGATATTTCCTCCTGGATCCCAAATTTTATTTTGTAATCTTTCCGTGCTTGTCAATTGCTTTACTGTTGTTGCTATCTGTTATTGTCTTCCAGGTTTCCATATTTTTTGTTGTAATACTCCACTTGCTCTGCTCTTGCAATCTTTCACTGTCATTCTCTTGTTGTTGCTCCTTTTCTTTCTTTCGGTTGTCTTTCTCTGGGATGTTTTTATCATTAACCTCCTTATCAACTCCATTTCTCTGTCCAGTATATCCTCTGTTTGCTGATTGTTTCCATCCCTTGATTGCTGAATTCTCATTCTTGCTTGCTCCTCACTTGTTTTGATCAGCTTTTCTGTTGTTGCTACTATAAATGTTGCATCACATGTTGCTCTAGCTGTCACTATGAATGTTGTGGCCTCCCTAACTTCCTGTCCCTCTGCAACATTCCTTTGCTCATCATTTGCAATTTCTTTTATGACAACTGCTTTGTCATCCTTCTTATCCTGGACATTCATCCTCTGTTCTTCCAATTTCCTCCTTTGAAAGTCCAATTCTCTATATAACTCAATGATTTTACTTGGAGTGGACTTTGGAAATTTTACACGATCTTCCATTTCCTCACATGCCCTTTCTTCTCCTAAATCTTCCTTAACATCCTTCAATAGATGTTCTTCCTCTTCTTCCAAACCTGCAATCACACACAAATCATTAGTTTTAAAATCACAAGACCTTATGGTCTTATTTGATGCTTCAGTCATCAAGTCTTCGGGCTGCTTTGAATCATTCATATGATTCAACTCCTCTATCTCTTCATCACTTTCAAAAAGTAATGGTCCACTCTCTGGGTAACATATCGAAACTTCAACATCTTCTTCAGCATCTTCCTTTTGTTGTAGTTCAACTGTTTCGAGCTTCTCTATTCTCTGTCTAGCATCAATAACCTGTTCAAGTTCCCTTAGTTCCTTTATCATTTGCATATTTACCTGATGATTCCACTTTTCTTGTAGCCTCTATCATTTCAGCTTCTTTCTCATGACATAACCATGCTTCTGGTCTACCTCACTTATTTGCAACATCTCCATTAACACCTCAAGATGAACTGCTATCTCAGCCTTCTACCTTTCATATTCCTCTTTTCTTAACTGTCTCTGTATGCCAACTGCTTTGGCGCCCTTCTCCTTTTGTCCTCTGTTGTGATTTATTTCAGAACCTTTGTTACGACTGTCACTAGTCATCATCCTTTCCATCTCTATGAGTTCCTTACTCACTTTACTATGAGTTGCACTAAAGCCTCTTTAGCAGCAAGTCCTGTCCTGCCGCCACTTACCTCACCAAGCTCTCCTCACTCAGTCTTTTGGCAAGCAATTGGTTCTATCTCTGGAACCTCCTTTGAGCACTTCTCTTTGCTCTTCCTAGGCTTCAACTCATCTGCATGTTCTAAGAACACAACTATCCTCCTTTTCCAATATCTATTGGATTTCCTCAAGGTTCTGCCACCTCTATGTTTCACCTAGAAACTTTCACCAGCTTCCTTTATCTGTTAGCAATTTCCTTTTGGGAGTTGCAATAATATTTCAATGCAAAGACTACAATATTCTATTCTTCAAATCCAAATAAAACCATATCATCTTACCTCCAAGATCTCGTCTGATCTTGTCCTTCCATTTACCTGCACTACATTTACCTTCAGAATCTCATCACTCCTGCAAATCTGTTCAGCAAATCTTTATGCTTCCTCTGCACAAATTCTCGATATTCAACCATTGTCAATCAGATTTTAAAATCTGATCGTCTCTTTCAATCTTCTGGCTTTATCCGGCAAACTTTAGTTGTCAGTAATAATTCCTTCTTTGTTGAGTTTCTTCTTTGCTACAACCATCAATCCTCAATCTGTCTCTTGTCAGTAAAACCCAATTCAAAATTAGACAAACCAATACCTGCATGATTCTTCCTCCATTCAGCTGCATTCTGGTTGCTTGACTGTCAGATCAGAATCTGATCTCCTTTGCCTGCATTCTGTTCACTTGCAATTGTATATGCTGCATTTAAAATCTAATCTTCATCATTCATCATACATTCAAAAGTACATTTTAGTTCAACAACCTTCTTGTCCTCATTCAGAAAAGCAAACACTCTTCATTTCAACAGAGCCAAGCTCTGATACCAAAATGACGCAGGGCTAGGCCTGCAAATACCAATATCTTAAACATATGTTGCCTATCAACTTACATCACAGCTTTTTCCCCAAATCAAATCCTCAATACTTGGCAAACTCACACTTTGCCATTATCTTGTGGAAACTATTTTCATTTTATGTTTTAACATCAGGACCCAACAATCATTACACAAAGAAAACTTATCATCATTCAAATCACATCAAACTGTCAATGCTTCCATAAGCAATCTTAATACTTCTCATTCACATATGGCTTGATTCAAGAATGCGCCCTTACTTTTCTACAAACCCAGAATTCAAATGCCAAATAACACAATATGGTCACTCATATGGCAAATCGATCTACGCTCATGTAATTTACTTACTTTCCCTATGGGCAATCTGGCCCATACAACCTGCATTCGTTTATCCCAATTTCACCTAGATTCTTTGTAGCGGCTTTATACAAATTTTATGTCAGAACCAATTTCAACCAAACAAAAGATCATGGACAAATGATACTACGTCTAAATAAGACTCGGACTTGACTGTTTTAATACCAGCGTTCTACTCATATTCAAGACATCTAGAGTTCAGTTTCGTTGCATAAAGATCTTCATTCTGTATATGAATTCTTGAAATTAAGAATTAACTCACTACACTGCAATTTCTCCTGTTTACAAATGTCATTGGCATTATGACTGGATTCGATTGAAGAGTGCGCCTTACCTTTTAAACCCCAGTGCTTAATTTTCATATGTTTGCTATATCAAACATCAAACTGCTTGAAGTTTTCATTTCAACTAACTCGTTCTGGACTGCGCCTTTAGATTCTAGGTTTCAGCAATCGAACACATCGCTTACATCAACGTGCTTACCATTATAACATAACATTCCACACTTTCAATTGCGCCATCTCCTTAAACATTTAGACAGAGTTAGATTGTTTTTGCTCGGGTCCATTTCAAACCAATTTATTGTTTGTTTTTCTATGCTTCCATTGATTTCTATATCTGAAAATACATCTCAGCGCCTCCTCTCAGCCACTGCTTCAGTATCATTCAGGTCATAATACCAGCAATACTACGAATCTACTCAATTACTTACTGGTATATATGTAGTCAACTTAAAATATGACTCTGGACGCTTATCAACACAACCATTAACATACCTTCCCAATTGACCGTTGCAACGTGGTTCTGACCAAATTATAGAATGCGTCTTCACAAACTGCGTTCATCTTTGCTGAGAATCTACTTTTTTGTGTAATGACCACCGCATTTTTGGAACAATTCCATTTATTTTCTACACATTCTGAATAACACTGACATTGAATTGTGCGTTTTTCCCCAACAGCATTCTGTCAACGCTGTCAAACTGTACATTTCCTTCCACATGTGTTGATCGATTAATAGATATGCACAATTGCTTTGTATACTTTCTCATACACTGATATTCGATCCAGCCTCTACAAGACTGATCGATCTTTCTCTTCCTGCGTTTTCTTCAACAATTACAATTTTAGTTTCATTCCAGCATGAATCGATTTAACTGAATTCTGTTTTCTTTCCATATGCCTATAAAAATCCAAGCATTCTAAATCATGGCTTAAAATCGATTATGTATTCAATTAATTACAGTAACATCGATGTCGATTTATTCACCCATGAACAGAATCATATTACCAAATTTTTACAAAAATTAAACCAATTCAACCAAAAGTGAATTCAACAATGTACATAAGCTCAAAAGTCAAATTCTATGATGATATATATGAAACCGACATTTTCAAAGAAACCTCATTAATGGCCAGATATCAAAATTCTGTGGCCCTTTCCGCTGTACATAAATATATAAGAAAAACACTGTCTCCTACTTCTCTCCCTATTCTATTCTACCTCCATGTTTTTTCTCTCAAACCCCCTCTTATTTATACAATTAAAAAAATCATTTAATTAAATGCTCAATCCCTTCAATTCCTCAACAAACCCCTAAATCTCTCAACATCCCTAAAGGATAGATCTTTATCCCTAAAATCTTTCAGCTAATTAAATTCCCTCATATCCTTTAAATAAAAAGATATTTACAAAAATCCTCACCTTCTCCTATTTTATGCAAATTAATTAATAAAATATTAAAAATCATCACACCCCCTTTTAACATATTTACAAAATAAAAAAAAAAAACCCTTGATGCTCCTGCATCAGACTCCCCATGTAAAAAAATTCATGACCACCTGGTCATAAGTCTGGATATTTCCTCTTAGATCCCAAATTTTATTTTGTAATCTTTCCGTGCTTGTCAATTGCTTTACTGTTGTTGCTATCTGCTGTTGTCTTCCAGGTTTCCATATTTTGTGTTGTAATACTCCACTTGCTCTGCTCTTGCAATCTTTCACTGTCATTCTCTTGTTGTTGCTCCTTTTCTTTCTTTCGGTTGTCTTTCTCTGGGATGTTTTTATCATTAACCTCATCAACTCCATTTCTCTGTCCAGTAAATCCTCTGTTTGTTGATTGTTTCCATCCCTTGATTGCTGAATTCTCATTCTTGCTTGCTCCTCACTTGTTTTGGTCACCTTTTCTGCTGCTGCTACTATAAATGTTGCATCACATGTTGCTCTAGCTGTCACTATGAATGTTGCGGCCTCCCTAACTTCCAGTCCCTCTGCAACATTCCTTTGCTCATCATCTGCAATTTATTTTATGACAACTGCTTTGTCATCCTTCTTATCCTGGACATTCATCCTCTGTTCTTCCAATTTCCTCCTTTGAAAGTCCAATTCTCTATATAACTCAATGATTTTACTTGGAGTGGACTTTGGAAATTTTACACGATCTTCCATTTCCTCACATGCCCTTTCTTCTCCTAAATCTTCCTTAACATCCTTCAGCAGATGTTCTTCCTCTTCTTCCAAACCTGCAATCACACACAAATAATTAGTTTTAAAATCACAAGACCTTATGGTCTTATTTGATGCTTCAGTCATCAAGTCTTCGGGCTGCTTTGAATCATCCATATGATTCAACTCCTCTAGCTCTTCATCACTTTCAAAAAGTAATGGTCCACTCTCTGGGTAACATATAGAAACTTCAACATCTTCTTCAGCATCTTCCTTTTGCTGTAGTTCAACTGTTTCGAGCTTCTCTATTCTCTGTCTGGCATCAATAACCTATTCAAGTTCCCTTAGTTCCTTTATCATTTGCATATTTACCTGATGATTCCAATTCTCTTGTAGCCTCTGCCATTTCAGCTTCTTTCTCATGACATAACCATGCTTCTGGTCTACCTCATTTCTTTGCAACATCTCCATTAACACCTCAAGCTGAACTGCTATCTCAGCCTTCTCCCTTTCATATTCCTCTTTCATTAACTATCTCTATATGCCAACTGCTTTGGCGCCCTTCTCCTTTTGTCCTCTGCTGTGATTTATTTCAGAACCTTTGTTACGACTGTCACTAGTCATCATCCTTTCCATCTCTATGAGTTCCTTACTCACTTTACTACGAGTTGCACTAAAGCCTCTTTAGCAGCAAATCCTGTCCTGCCACCACTTACCTCACCAAGCTCTCCTCACTCAGTCTTTTGGAAAGCAATTGGTTCTATCTCTGGAACCTCCTTTGAGCACTTATCTTTGCTCTTCCTAGGCTTCAACTCATCTGCATGTTCTAAGAACACAACTGTCCTCCTTTTCCAATCTCTATTGGATTTCCTCAAGGTTCTGCCACCTCTATGTTTCACCTAGAAACTTTCACCAGCTTCCTTTATCTGTTAGCAATTTCCTTTTGGGAGTTGCAATAATATTTCAATGCAAAGACTACAATATTCTATTCTTCAAATCCAAATAAAACCATATCATCTTACCTCCAATATCTCGTCTAATCTTGTCCTCCATTTACCTGCACTTCATTTACCTTCAGAATCTCATCACTCCTACAAATCTGTTCAGCAAATCTTTATGCTTCCTCTGCACAAATTCTCGATATTCAACCACTGTCAATCAGATTTTAAAATCTAATCCTCTCTTTCAATCTTCTGGCTTTATCCGGAAAACTTCAGCTGTCAGCAATAATTCCTTCTTTGCTGAGTTTCTTCTTTGCTGCAACCATCAATCCTCAATCTGTCTCTTGTCAGTAAAACCCAATTCAAAATTAAACAAACCAATACCTGCATGATTCTTCCTTCATTCAGGTACATTCTGGTTGCTTGACTGTCATATTAGAATCTGATCTCCTTTGCTTGCATTCTGTTCACTTGCAATTGTATATGATGCATTTAAAATCTAATCTTCATCATTCATCATACATCCAAAAATACATTTCAGTTCAACAACCTTCTTGTCCTCATTCAGAAAAGCAAACACTCTTCATTTCAACAGAGCCAAGCTCTGATACCAAAATGATGCAGGGCTAGGCCTGCAAATACCAGGATCTTAAACATCTGTTGCCTATCAACTTACATCACAGATTTTTCCCCAAATCAAATCCTCAATACTTGGCAAACTCACACTTTGCCATTATCTTGTGGAAACTATTTTCATTTTATGTTTTAACATCAGGACCCAACAATCATTACACAAAGAAAACTTATCATCATTCAAATCACATCAAACTGTCAATGCTTCCATAAGCAATCTTAATACTTCTCATTCACATATGGCTTGATTCAAGAATGCGCCCTTACTTTTCTACAAACCCAGAATTCAAATGCCAAATAACACAATATGGTCACTCATATGGAAAATCGATCTACGCTCATGTAATTTACTTACTTTCCCTATGGGCAATTTGGCCCATACAACCTACATTCGTTTATCCCAATTTCACCTCGATTCTTTGTAGCGGCTTTATATAAATTTTATGTCAGAACCAATTTCAACCAAACAAAAGCTCATGGACAAATGATACTACGTCTAAATAAGACTCGGACTTGACTGTTTTAATACCAGCGTTCTACTCATATTCAAGACATCTAGAGTTCAGTTTCGTTGCATAAAGATCTTCATTCTGTATATGAATTCTTGAAATTAAGAATTAACTCACTACACTGCAATTTCTCCTGTTTACAAATGTCATTGGCATTATGACTGGATTCGATTGAAGAGTGCGCCTTACCTTTTAAACCCCAGTGCTTAATTTTCATATGTTTGCTATATCAAACATCAAACTGCTTGAAGTTTTCATTTCAACTAACTCGTTCTGGACTGCGCCTTTAGATTCTAGGTTTCAGCAATCGAACACATCGCTTACATCAACGTGCTTACCATTATAACATAACATTCCACACTTTC
>APFE031231654.1:0-14037 GCA_000404065.3 Pinus taeda
GTAAGAAGGTACATGAACAATCTAGGAAAAGAACATTGGATGGTGGTGAAGTGGATTCTCAGGTATTTGAGAGGTACCACAAATCAAGCATTATGCTTTGGTGATTCAAACATTGCTCTACAGAGATATTTTGATGTAGATATGGCAGGGGATAGAGATAATAGGAGGAGCACAACAGGGTATGTGTTTACTATAGGTGGAACAGCTATCAGTTGGGTCTCAAAACTAAAAAGTGTTGTTGCACTCTCAACAACAGAAGCAGAGTATGTTGCTGCTACAGAGGCTAGTAAAGAAATGATTTGGTTACAAAGGTTTCTAGATGAATTGGGTAAGAAACAGGAGTTGGGCAGGTTATACAGTGACAGCTAGAGTGCCATACATCTTGCAAAGAACTCTGCATTTCATTCCAAGACTAAGCATATACAGCTCAAGTACCATTTCATACGGTCACCATTGGAAGATGGACAGTTGAAGCTGGAAAAGATACACACTAGCTAGAATCCTGCAGATATGTTAACAAAAGTTGTAACCAAGGAGAAACTGAGAATCTGCTCAGTTTCAATTAGTCTTCAAGTATGATGAAGAAGATGAGAAATAGCCAGGTTCAAAGAGGATTCATTGTCTAGCAAATGAAGCAATGTTGGAGTTGCTATAATCAGTCTCCAAGTGGGAGATTGTTGGGTGTGGATCCTGATTTGTATTCAAAGGTTTTAGCTGGATGTATGCCCCAGGAATATTGTACACCCCTCCACGTGGGGGGCCGATTCCCCCGGCTGGGGGGTCTAGGGGCCAGCTGTCCCCTGGCAAGGGTTCGGGGGTAGCGCCCCTGAAGCTAAAAACATATGTAAATTTGCCTTGTAAAAGTCTAGTAATTTCTACTCAATCTAGGTGGTTCATTAGGCAGATGATCTGACAGTAGAAGTTATGTTTAATTTAGGGGTTTTTTCCCTAGAAGGAAACCCCTAGCTATATATGAGGGAATTGTATTGCATCTATGTAGATTTGTATTCTAAGTGAGGAAGAGAGAGGATATTGTGAGCGAAGAGGGAGTTATAGTGGATCTGTTATAGGTTGTATCTCTTCAATTTGTTGGGTAATATAATAAGAAGGATTGGCTGTTTCTCCGTGGACGTAGCCCAAACTGGGTGAACCACGTATCTCTGTGTCTCTCTTATTTTATGCATTTTTTGTGTTTATATTTCTGCAATATTTTGTGTTCCATTGCTCTGTAATATATAATTTTCTAACAAGTGATATCAGAACCAGAGGTCTCGAGTTCATACACATTGGGCTCATGTTGGGGGGGGGGGGAGATTATTGGCTCCCTATTAATGGCGGTGTAGAAGGTCAACACTCCCCGTGTGTTTTGTGGCATGTGATTAAATCTAGCGATGTGTTTGTTTACTAACACCTGCAGGTTTTGGTGTAACGACAATCGTGACTCCAACACAAAGAACCCTGTTTACCATTCAAAGACAAAGCACATTGATGTTCAGTATCACTTTGTGAGGGATATGATCGAAGACAAAAAGATGTTGTTGGTAAAGGTGGAAACTTTGAAGAATACTGCAGATGCATTGACAAAATTTGTGAGCTCTGAGATGTTGTCTTGGTGTAGAGAAACCATGGGCATTGCAGGGCCGGATAAATGACTAAGCTCTCATATGGCCACCTATGGAAAGAAAACAACAAGTGGGAGAATGTTGGGTTGTGTTATATTCTTTCCACGACTAGTTCCCTTAGTTAACTCGAGGGTTAGAGGAGGGGATGACACCCCGCTTGTCTAGGGCGTTTGAGGGGGGTGCGTAGCCCCCCTCTACGGGGTCTGGGGCAGTGCCTCGAGGAAATTTTTTTGGGACACTATATTAGGTGGACAGACCTACCTATGGTTTTGTGCATGGTTTTCGCACATGGTTTTGGGCATGATGATTTTCGATCCATAGTATTGGATGCTTCGACATGTATAAATATGTATTGTAACAATGAAAGGTAGATAATGAAAAATCACGCTGGGTTAAAACCTAAAATATTTGTACCTTTGAGCCCCACTCAAACATACTCCACATTGCCTCTACGCGAAGTCATCATTCTCCTGTCAAGAATTCAGTCTTCTTGAAACTCATCTAAATTTTCAGGAGAAAAACATTCAATAGATAAAATCTAAACATTCTCTTGATGATCATCAATCATTGGAGGCTCATACAATCTTCACCTTGAAGTCTTTACTCGGTAATATACAACCAAACTTGATCTCCCACTTGGAATCATGATCAATTTGATGCTTTTCATGCCTTTCTTTGTACTTTGCTTTGCTTTCCTCAAGATGCTCTTGTATGCTTCGATGCATTGGTTGAATTTTTCAATGAAATTATTGGCTTTGTCTCCATCATTATGTCCATCCACTGCAATACTTTTACCAAAGATTAAAACCAAATGAGACTTTGGCAAATAACCCAAGCACGGTTGAAATAGAGATACTTGTGTAGATGAGTGTATGGCGATTTTAGGCATGCTATATGGAATGCAAATAATCACCCCAAAGTTTAGGCTACTTACCACAATATCTATGAAGGAGATGCATTTTTTTTTCACAATATGAAATGAATTTGATGATCAAATTGCGATACAAATTGACTCATCAACAAGACAAAATAACATAAAATGCCTAAAAAAGCACTGAGTATATAAGTGAGTTATTTATAATATCACTTTTTCAAAATACCTAGCTACGAGGACATGCAACATGTGAAATACAAAAGTGATGAAGTATTTAACTTGACAAATAGTCCAACCATTTCTTACCCAACTAGGCTAAGGAGTTTTCTTTCTGCATTTCACTTTCTTTTGGAGTTGCTTATGGGATAGTTATGGTGTTCCTTACACATTCATCTTCCTTCCATTTCTCAGGTAAATTCATGACTTGTTTATCCATATTTGAATGAAGATGTGGATGCAACTTCCAACATTTCTCAATCCAATGCCCACTTATATTGCAATGAGAGCATTTCTTGGAAAAAAAACATCTTTGAATTTAGAGGAGGCTTTTCCTTCCTTGTGTCACTTCTAATTGACCTATTCACTTTCTCAACCATTGTTTTCTTTTTTTGACACTTGGCTACACAATGGTTAGGTGCATGATAAAAGGTACATTGGAACACATTCCACAAAATTTTATTCAAATCATCATGTTGATTATAATCATAAAAGGATTTTTAATAATCAGGATGTTTAAACCTTTTATGATTTTTATTTGAATTATGAGTATGGCGAGGAGAAATTGTTTTACGAGGATAACTTGAATTCGTTATTTCTTTGAAGTTCTCACCTCTCTTTAGAGATGTTTTCCATCAATTTCATCATCATGATGGGATACCCCTTCAACCTATAGGAGTTCATTCTTCATGAATTCCACACTTGTAGAATTGAGACTTCTGTGATTCATCATAGTTATACGAAGAGCTTCGGCATAAATCACATGAAAGAGACCTTTGTCGACGCGTTTCGAACCAACCAGTGTGGTTCATCGTCAGGACAAGTTGAAGATCAGATCCAGCTTAGCACTTCCACACTTCAGCAATTCATTGATTTTGAAATTTTGGAGAATTAACTAGCTTCTTCTTGAACATATCCAAATCCTTCATATCGAGGTTGTGTCCTCACTTCAATAGGATTAATGATACCATGAATGCGAACTCTAATACCCTTACCATTGTTTCCCATTTTTGTCAACAATTGCGTACCAATACCCTTGGTATGTTTCTCAAATGATGAAAAATAAGCATTATCATTTTTGAGAAATTGAAATGAACGTGAAGTGTCATTTACCACCTTTTCTTCTTGCGACTCTAAGTCCTCTTCCTGAAGCTCAACCATCTCCTCATTCTTCTCTTTTGTAGACAATTTGGTAGATGAATATTCAAGAAAACCACTCTTTTGATTTAACATATAAGAAGTGTTCTTGAACTTTCAAAGGGTACAAACCTCAATCATCCCATGACCAAAAACTTGTCACATCTTGGGGGAATCTTTGGTAGTTGAAAACTCCACAGTTTCTCTTCAATGATATTTTGCAACATTAGGCGCAATTTCTTCTTCTCATCCTCTGTTGCTTCAAACAATATTCTTAGTTCCATGTTCTCCACTTGAAGAAAGAATTCCTCTCTTCTAGTTGTAGGATCCTTGTATGCTGTAAAATTTCACCCATGCTTACAATATGGTCAGAACATGCTTTGATACCAGTGATATGAAAATCGATCAACACTTTGTAATTTTTAATAAATTTGGGTCTTCAAAAGTTAACTTAGTTCGTAACTTGTTCAATTGTGAATAGTTAATTTTAAATGAACTTAAATAAGAAAGAATATCATATGAAATCCAACATGGTAAAAATGAAGAAGGGAACAACCAAGTTGTAATGGAATTTGTCCAATGTGGCCTACGTCTTCAAGCCTGACTCCAATGTCTAGGCCACTTTATTGATCTCAACAACAAAAAGAGTACATTGCAAATATTTGACTCATAGAGAAAACCTCCTTTCAGAGTGGCACTATAGGTTTTAACCCTCTATAGAAATTACCTACAAGCAAATTCTTCAAACAGAAAAAATAAACAATGGCGAGAACATAAAACAAATATACACATATATTCTTCCCTAGATCCCAAAATCGAGACTACCATACTAATTTTTCATTATGTTCCATTCAATGTTACAATACATATATACATGTTGAAGCATTCATAAACCCCAATCCATCAAACCTAGATTAGAACATAATCATAGTTCCCTTGACCGGATCTACAAAATACCATGGGCAGAAAACCATCATGCCCAAAACCATGTGAAAAACCCATGCACAAAACCATGGATAGGTCCACCCACCATATTTTGGTCTGCCTCCCATCCTTAGGTCTGCCCAACTATTATTGGGTTCACATAAAACAAATTACAGGGCACTACCCTAGACCCTGTACATGGGGGCTACCACCCCCTGAGAACTCCCTGACAATGCGAGCTTTCGCCCTCCTATAACCTCCTCACTACAATTGGCACAACGTACATTGCGTGTGTCTAGTTGTGAAAAGAGTATAACACACACCCAACATTCCCCCAATTGTTGTTTTCTTTCCACACAGGGGGTCACAAGAGAGATTAGTCATTGGTGCACTCCTACAATGCCCATTGTTTCTCTACACCAAGAAAACTTCTTAGTGCTCACAAACTTTGTTAATGCATCTGCAACATTCTTCAAGGTGTCAACCTTTACTAGCAACATCATTTTTTCCTCAACCATATGCCTCACAGAGTTACTAAACATCAATGTGATTTGTATTTGAATGATAAGTAAGGTTCTTTGCTAAGAAAATTGCACTTTGGATGTCACAATCTATCCTTATATCTCGATGTACCAACCCCATAGTTGAACACAATCTCTGCAACAAAATTGATTCCTTGCTTGAATGAGTGACTACCATGAATTCTACTTCTGTAATTAAAAGTGCCACTACAGACTATCTCTTGCTCATCCAACTAAATCTTCCTCCAAATAGTTTAAACACATACCCACTTGTAGATCTTCTCTAATCTAGATCTCGAGCCCAATATGCATAAACAAATACATGAATATACAAAATATATCCAATCCTAGTCTTCCTTGGTAGCACAATCAATAATCACTAGTGCCACGCAAATATTGAAAATTTGCTTCATTGTTGTCCAATGCTCCTTCCCTGGTTTTGACATAAACCTACTCAATATTATCACTACATGTGCAATATCTAGTCTAGTATAGACCATTACATACATCAGGCTACCAACCGCACTTGCATATGGAACATGAGACATGTCCTCTTCCTCTTCTTATGTCTTGGGACACTATTTAGCAGATAACTTTACACCTACGGGAATAGGAACCTTCATTGGTTTACTATCCTGCATATTAAACCTCTACAATATTGTCTCAATATACTTCCTATGGTTTAACCAAAGCTTCCTCTTTGCCCGATATCATTTAATTTTCATGCCCAAAATATAGTTTGCAACACTAAGATCCTTCATGTCGACTTTGGAGGATAATTGGGTCTTCAAATCCTACATTATTTCTTTGCCATTCCAATTAGCAACATATCATTCACATACAAGACCCAATGAATAACACAGTCACCAATTAATTTAAAATATACACAATGATATGCTTTTCTCCTTATGAATCCAAGTCATCATATATATGTATCAAATTTATGATACCACATCCTTGGTGACTATTTTAACCCATATAAAGACTTTTTTAACATGCATACAAGTTCTTTCTTATCCTTCACCGCAAAGCCTTCAAGTTTCTTCATATAGATCTCTTCTTCCAGATCCCTATGAAGGAATGTTGTCTTCACATCCATCTGTTCTACCTCAAAATCAAATGCAGCAACAATAAATAAAAGTAATATAATAGAGGCTAACTCGGTAACAGGAGAAAAGATATGACGAAAATCAATTCCTGGCTCCTGGGAATAAAATTTTGCTACCAACCTAGCTTTGTATTTCTCCACCTTGCCTTTTGCATTCTTCTTCTTTTTAAACACCCATTTTCTTCCAATGGGTTTCCTTCCAGCCGACAACTCCACCACATCCCAAGCCTCATTTTTGTCCAAATATGCCATTTCATCAACCATGGCCTCTTTCCAAAGTTTTTCATCCTTTGAATCTACTACCTCCCTAAAAGTTCTGGGATCATCATCAGTAATAGATAAATAAAAGATTGGACATAAAGCAGATGGACTATACTTCTGGCTACCTTCTCTTTCAAACTGATCTTCTCAAAACTGAAGTTTATGGCTCTTCCTCTTTTGATTCATGTTCTATTGTATAGTTTGGTTCTTCCTCCTTTAGATCAAACTCTAACTTCTCAGGTTCCTTTGGTAAGACTTCATGTTTAATAACATATTTCACCTCTCTAAATACCACATCTCAGTTGTACTCAACCTTCCTTGTTTCTAGGTTCCAAATATTATAACCTTCTAAATGATCCTTATACCCAATAAATATGCACCTTTCAGATTTACTATCCAACTTGGTTCTTTTCTCCTTTGGAACATGTACATATGCATCACAGCCAAAAAGAATCAGATATGAAAGATAGGTATTCTTACCATTCCATACCTCATGTGGAGTTTTATCCTCCAATGTTGATGAATGTGATCTATTAGCCAAGTAACATGTAGTCTGCACTTCCTCTATCTGGAATCCATGTCCTAACTTGGAACCACTAAGCACGCTTCTTGCCTTTTCCATCATCGTCCTATTCATTCTTTCTGCAACTCCATAGTGCTGAGGTGTGCATGGATTAGTCTTCTATCATTCTATGGTGTGTATGGATCAGTCTGCTCCCATGCTATACCACACTTCTTACAAAAATCTTCAAATTCCTTCTTACATAACTATCCACCATTATATGTCCTCAACACCTTGATTTTCTTCTCTATCTAATTTTCCACCAGAGCCTTAAATTCTTTAAACTTGTCAAAGACTTTAGATTTATTCTTGAGAAAATATATCCATGTATTCCTTGAGAAGCCATCTATAAATGAGACATAGTACACAGAATTACCCAATGATGGAACCGAAATAAGTCCAAACAAATCATTGTGCACAAGCTCTAATATTCCTTTTGCCCTCTTAGCACCAGAGGGGAAACTCACCCAATTCTACTTCCCATATACGTTATGTTCATGAAAATAGAAATCTAGAGAGAAATTAGACATACCTTCTACCATACCATTACCATGTAGTATTCAAAGGCCCTTCTCTCGAATATGTCCAAGCCTTTAATGTGATGGCATGGTATTTTCTCCAAAGACCACTAGGTTTTCTGCTCCACTTTCACGAACCACAAAACTATTGCACCCATCAATAATAGTGCTACCTAGAATCTTGTACAAATTTCAGATCCAAAATCCCCACATCAATACCAGTGCTCTCAAACCATCTTGCAGGTATCTTTCTCAAACACTATTTTTACACTTGCATCATCAATATTGCTTACAAAAATTAGATTTATCGTCAATGCAGGAATATGCAGAACACCAAGAAGTGTCCTAATCCTTACACCTTGAATTTTCCACGTCCGATGATTCTATCCTTCTTGTCATCCCCTAAGAAGAAATTGCCACCATCATATTTCTCATACTCGCAGAACCACTCCTTATGGGGAGCGAAGTGAAAGGATGCACCTGAGTCAATCAACCATGCCTCATGATCTACATGTGCACTTGAAGAAGAAGCTAAGTACACATCCCCACCTTCCTCTGAGGTGGTCTTTTCCTCTATAGAAGAAGCATAATCATATCCCTTTCTTTTCTCAGGAGATTTAGATCCATAGTCCTTTTTGTAGTGCCCTTCCTTTCCGCATTTCGGGCACACCTTTACATGTTTTCCTCGAGATTTAGATCTCCCAATTAAGGAACTATTTTTATTTATGTTCTAGGAGTGTCCTCATATAGACAAGGCATCTCCTTTCAAGATCTCCATATTTTTCCATCTCATCTCCTCTGACAACAAGGATGATACTATTTCATCAAACATTAAGGTAGTTATATTTCTACCTATAGGAGCAACCTAACTATACCACGAATATTGTAGAGAACACAACAAATTGATGTACTTATCTTCATTTGAAATTTTTATATCAATAGATAACAACATGCTTACCATAGTATTAAAGGTGCTCATATGCTTTGTTACCAAGTCTCTATCTTTCATCCTTGGGTTATACAATGTTTTCTATAGGAACAATTTATTCACCAAAGACTTAGATTGGTACAAAGTCCCTAACTTGACCCACAAAGCCTTCATTGTAACTTCCAGTGATACATTCAATAATATTTAATCTAAGATACAAAACCATATTATGCTCTTTTCCTTCTAATCCAACTTTGCCTAGTACTCTATAAACATTGTCGTTGGTTTAGTACCTAGATCTTCAACGATCCACTAATCTCTCTCCACCAAATGATCCTCCATGTTGATCTTCCACAAATCAAAACTCTGACCATAAAATTTCTTGATCTCTATATTTCCATGGTTTGCCATCTTCTTTGACCACAAGAATCAATCCTGCAAATCTCCTATTGAACAAGGTTTACCACATCCTCAAGCAAAACCCCTCAACAGTAAATGCGTCCCTTGAAGATGAAACAATTATCATACCAAATGTAGGTTTTCACCCTATACAGAAATTGCCTATCAATGAATTCTTTCAACAGAAAAAAATAAAAATGGCAAGAACAAAAAAAAATATACGCAAAGATTTTCCCATAGATCGAAAAACTGGGACTACCAAATTGATTTTTCATTATGTTCTTTCAATGTTACAATATATCTATATCTATTATATATATATATATATATAATATATATATATATTATATATATATATATATATATATATATATATATATATATATATATATATATATATATGTTGAAGTATTCATAAACCCCAATCCATTAATCCTATATTAGAATATAATCGTATTTCCCTTGACCAGATCTACAAAATACTATGGGAAGAAAACTATCATGCCCAAAAACCATGTGAAAAACCCGTGCACAAAACTACGGGTATCTCCGTCCACCATCTTTGGGTTTGCTCCCCATTCTTAGGTTGGACCAACTATTATTGGGTCTTCATAAAAAAATATATTCTCGGGCCACTACCCTGGACCCCGTACAAAACCCCCAAAAAGGGGGGTACTGCCCCCGTTGTGACCCCCCAACTGCACCCTACATGTGTGGCTAGTCATGGAAAGAATATAACACACACCCAACAGACACTATTTATCCTTCAAGGAATCATTCTCCTTCAAAGAACTTTCACTCACAAGTTCAATCACTTTAGCAAAGAAATGATGGTGTCAAAATAAAATGACTCTCTCATTGAATGTGGAAACAATTCCTCATACTCATTCTGACATGAAGAACCACAAATCTAAATTCTTCATAATAAAGTGTTGAAATTATATTTTTCCATAATAATATTGATAATAAATTGAAAGTGGTTGCTCTAATGAAGAAACAAATGTTATAGATGCGTCCTGAAAGCTTGGAAACCCATGTCTATGCTCTTTCCATGCTAAAAAAGGTCTCCATATAGCCTTAAAGAAGCTAATAATAGTCACTCTCTACAACAGAAAAGGAATTGGTTGTACAAATTTTACAACATACAATGCTCAAATCATAAAAATAATGCTTCCATTATATCTAAAACACCCAAAAACCCCTTTGTAGGCTCTTCTCGGGCTCAAAAAGACTGAAAAATGGCCAAGATATGCTTCCTTGTTCCTTCCTCTCCTATTTTTCCTCCAAAATGAAAAAATGGGCTAACCAAGGTAATGATCTTGCCCTTTGGTAGGTCCTCCAAGCGACATTTTCATGTGTTTTCGTAGCAATTTCCACCACAATGGCTACAAATTATCGAACAATTAGTTGGGCGCCATGGGCCCAACTATCACCCCTTTTCATGGCCATGTGGTTGTGTCATATGCCATGTGGCCTAAGGCTAGGCTACGCGCCTACCTCGGCCTTTGATCCCTCCACTTATGGTCATGGGGTTTGAAAGTGACCCGGGGCCAGGGCTAAATTCTCGAGCCCCCCACCTTTGCACCATGGTTATGTGTTGTTGCATGTGACTAGGGTTGGGCCTACGTTCCCCACCCCCTCTAAAAACCATAAAACCATAAAAAAATAAATATAAATGGCATTGTGTGTATAAAAATCAACACAGTTGTCGTATAACGGTTCGACGGTAGATTTTTGGATGTGGGGTCATGGGGTCGAACCCCCGCTAGGTTGGTTGGAACCCAAACAAGTTTTTACATAGAACCCAATGGACGTGTGGGGCCCTCCCATTTGGCCAGGTGGTGCCTCCTTATTAGCCAATCCAAAACCAAACAACTAATGACAATCCACCATTTGTCCCCATACAGTCATGCTACATGTCAACATCTAATTGGTCTATACAACATATTATATCACCCAATCAGCTGCTACCGTCAGTGCCACGTCACCTGTACGGCCTACCTAGTCAACTGTTGATGTTAGCATGATGTCACCTATATGGCCTGTCTAGTCATTTGCTGACATCAGTGCCATGTTACCTATATGACCTACCCATTCAGTACCGCACTCAACCCTGCAAGTTGACTTTTTAGTTGTTTGCCAAAAAATTTAGAACGTGATAACTTTCACATATGGTGTTAGATTAACGTGATTCAAACATCGTTGGAATCAAGATAATGAGATATATGATTTGGCACTGGTTTCAGGAGATTCCAAGCACTTTGATTTTTAGGCATAGTTTTATCCCCTAGATCATTCCTCCCCACTGGAAAATTTTGCACGACGAAAAGTTTGTTTTTACTCAATAAGTAAGTGAGAGTACAACTTCCTCACTTTCCCAATCTCAATCTACCTTTATTTACTTGGATTGATACCTTTGAACCCCACTCAAACATACTCCACATTGCCTCTACATGAAGTCCTGATTCTCTTGTCAAGAATTGAGTCTTCATGCAACTCATCTAAATATTCAGGAGAAAAATCTTCAATAGATGGAATATGAACATTCTCTTCTTGATCATCAATTATTGGAGGCTCATATAATCATCACCTTGAAGTCTTTCCTTGCTGATATACAACCAAACTTGATCTCCCACTTGGAATCATGATTAATTTGATGCTTGTCATGCCTTACTTCGTACTTTGCTTTGCTTTCCTCACACTGCTCTTGTACTCTTTGATGCACTGATTGAATTTTTTCAATGAAATTTTGGCTTTATCTGCATCACTACGTCCATTCACTACAATATCTTTCGTAAAGATGAAAACCAAAAGAGACTTTGGAAAACAACCCAAACACACTTCAAGTAGAGATACTTGCGTAGACAAGAGGATGACACAATTGTAGGCGTATTGGATTTAATGTAAATGATGATCCCAAAGTTTAGGATTCTTACCACAATATATATGAAGGAGATGCGTTTTTTTTCACAATATACAACAAATTCGACTTCAAATTCCCATACAAATTGACTCATCAATAAGACAAAATATCATAAAATGCCCAAGAAAATAATGTTGCATATAAGCTATTTATTCATAATATCACTTTTACAAAATAACCAGTTATGGGGACATGCAACATGTGAAATACAAAAGAAATGTAGTATATAGATAGACAAATAGTCCAACCATTTCTTACCCAACCAGGCTAAGGAGTTTTCTTTATTCATTTCACTTTCTTCTAGAGTTTCTTCTGGGATAGTTATGGTGTGCCTTACATGTTCATTCACCCTCGCTTTCTTCGATAAATTAATGACTTGTTTTTCCTTCTTTGGATGAACATGTGGATGCAGCTTCCAACATTTCTCGATCCAATGCCCACTTATATTGCAATGAGTACATAATTTTTTGTGAGAATTTCTTGACAAAAATGTCTTTGAATTTGGAGGAGGATGTTCCTTCTTAGTCTCACTTCTAATCAACATATTCACTTTCTCTACCATTTCTTTCCTTTTTTGACACTTGGCTACAAAGTGGTTAGGTGCATGAAAAAAAGTACAAGGGAATACATTCCACAAAATTTGATTCAAATAATAATGCTAATTATAGTCATAGAAGGCTTCAAATTAGAGGAACTTTCAGCCTAAAAGTGGCCTCCTAAGAAAAAATCATGAAATTAATAAAAAAATTCCATGTGAACATTTTCTTATTATTATTTTACTTTTATCTATGTTCCATAATATTTATTAGCATGAGATTTAATACATTTTGTAATATATTATTTCTATTTATTTTTTATTTTTATCAAAATCTCTCATTATATGGCACTTATATATCTATATCTATATCTATATATATATATATATATATATATATATATATATATATATATATATATATATATATATATATATATATATATATATATATACTTTTAATATTTTTTTAATGATGTTGTTTACTGAAGCCCGAATTTTGCCCAAAATAATTTTTTTGGCTGGAATCTGGTAATTTGTCCATTTTGGAATACATTTTTAAACTATTTTTTAACTAATTATGAGTCTGGAGAGGAGAACTTGATTGATGAATAGAACCTGAATAAGTTCTTCCTTTGAAGTGCCCATCTCTTTCCATCAACATCATCATCATCATGTGATACTCCTTCAACTTGTAGGAGTTCTTTCTTCAAGAATTTCACACTTGAAGAATTCATTGATTTTGCAATTTTTGATCATTCACTAACTTCTTGAACATATCCCAATCCTTCAAGTCAAGGTTTTTTCCGCACCTCAATAGAATTAATGATACCATGACTATGAACTCCAGAACCCTTACCATTGTATCCCATTTTGGTCAACAATTTCATACCAATACCTTGATATGCTTCTCAAATGATGCACATTAGAGGAAATTTCAACTAAAAGATAGTCATCTAAGAAAAAATAAATTAATTAATAAAATAATGCCATGTAGACAATTTTTTAATATATTATTTTTATTATTTTACTTTTATCAAAATTACCCAAACAAATGTGACATTTATCAAAATAAAAATATATAATTTATCTTTAAATTAATTTATTAGCACAAGATTTAATAAATTTTTAATTAAAAAAACAAAATTTAACTTAAAACTAATTTCAATACCTAAATTTAATTAAAAAAATTTAAATTTAAATTACTTACACGTCATTAAAATTAGATAACCTTGTATATTATATTTGAATTAATTTATTAACAAAAGATTTAATAAAATTAAAATTTTAAAAATGAGTTTAAATTTTAAATTTAAGGTAAATTTGAATTAACCAAATAAATGCACTTTTTTCAAAATAATGGTATATATATTTTTATATTTAAATTAATTTGTTTACTCAAGATTTAAGGAAATTTAAATTAAAAAGGTAAATTTAAAATTCAAACTAGTTACATGTCATTAAAAATATTATCGATACTATAACTTTTATAGAATAAGTTTATTTTTA
>APFE031231654.1:22483-34997 GCA_000404065.3 Pinus taeda
AAGTGACACTGACCACTTCCATGAGATTTTTCCCTCAGAGAACTCCATGAACAAAGAGGAAAAAACATATGAGTGCGCGCTGGCTAAAAATCATAACCAAATTTAGGTGGCGCGGGCTTTGCTGTATGACAGAGCGTCCATGGACGCGCCCTCTTTTGAGGAACTGAGTCATTGGTGCGGGTAAGACATTGTGGACCCGCGCTAATGGAAAAAGGGCACTTTTTAGGGATAATCTGCAAAAAGTGTCTTCAGGGAATATGAAGTTCAGACTTAGGGGAATACAATGCAAGTGTTTTTAAGTTGTGTCACTGGTCACAGGTCCATAAATGTGTCCTCCAATGTACGAAAACAAAGGGTAACAGGGACGGTGACCAATGGTGACAAATTACTGTGTAACAACGCCAATGGCAGATCATGACCAAGAATCCACATGCATATGCCATGCATGCCAAAACTAGTGAAGAAATCATACATGCAACTCGGTACTTGCAAGCAAATGTGATGTGGTTGCTGATCCTGAAGCCTTCTTGTGCCTTCCTACTTTTCCTTTTCCTTCTTTCTCTAAGAATCCAAGTATGCCACACCCTCTAAGATTCCTCCAAGAATACTCTAATTCTTCAAGAGTATGAGAGAGAGTGAATAATGAGAGAGCTCCAAAACTGAATTGAAAAAAGGTTACCAACTAATCCTTAGAAGCCTTTTTATGAATGAGGCTTCTATTTTCTTCATTTTCCATTATTTTCCTTCAATTTCCTCCTCACATGAAACCTATGACCTTTCACCTCCTTCTTCTCTTAATTTCCATTATTTTCATAAATAAATGTGCCAAAAAATCCATTTTGCCTTTCCAAAGCCTTAGCCATTCCCTTTGCTAATTTCCTTAGCCATAAACAATCACAAGTGATCTCCATCACTAGGATTTTTCCCAACATTAAGCTTGGAATAAGTTTCCTCTCATCCGTGGTTAGTATTTTTCCTTTATTTACTTTTATTACATGGAATTTTCGCTAGGGCTCTTACAACCAAATTTAGTTTCAAAAGATTCCATACATATGAATCTTATCCAAAGTTTTATATCCAACATGCATTCTTATGCTTTCATCCATATATATATATATCACAAAGATTTTGCATCCAAACCCATTGCATTCCTTTATCTCTTTACCAGTGTTGCTTCCACATCACATGGAATGTATACTAACTTTTTCATAGTGATTCTCTCAAAAACCTTCCATAACGATGGTTCTTTCAAGATCATGATGATCCATCAAAGAAATATGATAGCCTCTAACATAGTGTTATATAATTCCGAGATGAATAGTATACAAAATGGTCTATTTATCCATCTATCTAGATGATCTCTACAAAGCAACTTATTTTTGTAAATTCTAGACATGCTACTATCATATCGTTTTCTCTATGTTGCTAGACATAATAATATTATCTAAAGGAAAGATCATTTTATAAAGAACCCACCAAACAGAGTGCCTTATTTAATAGTAAAGATCCTTCACTTCTTCCTTCCTTGGCTTATTCTCAGGTTCTCCTACTGCCTTGGCCACATGAGATTCACTTATTTCCTTCCTCTCATTGTTTTGTTGATTTGGAAAATCCCTCTTAAAATGTTCAAACTCATTGCACTTAAAGCATTGAACCTTGTACATATCTTTCTTCTTGGACTTTCCAAACTTTCCCTTTTTCAATTTCTTGACTTGGGATAGAAAGGCTTAAGAATGCTCATCTGGTACAATGTAATCTTTCACCTTGATCCTTGATTCTTCCAAAATACATTGCACCCAAAAATCATTGAAGGGATTTTAATCTCTCTTGGAGTAGATTCTTGTTGCAAAGATTCTCCATTGTAGTGGCAATGCATTTAGTACACAAACGATTACTTCTGAATCATACATTGTTTCCCGAACTCCCTACATATGGTCTCTTAGTTGAGAGACTTTCATGAGAAAGGATGTCATATCCTCATCCTTTAACTTATTCATTCTATATAACTTATTCTAAAAAGACTATTTTCCTTCGATGTACTTACAGAGTACAAATTCACTAGCTTGTCATACATAGCCTTGGAATTCTTCAAGTTTGCAACAAATGGAACACAAGAATCCCTAATTGATTCAATTATGATCCTTTGAGCCCTTAGTTCCCCTTTCTTTTACTTTTCTAGTTCACGTGTCTTTTCTTTGCTTGCTTCATTGATTTCCCCAATAACATATTCCATTACTTTTTAGTTATGAGTATTAAGTCAATTCTTTTCTTTCATGCTAGATAGTTTGATGCCCTAATGAGCTTATTCCTATCCTTGCAAAAAGAACCCATATGAATTTCAGATTCATACATGATGTAATAATATGATACTTACTTGATACCAATATTATCCTTGATGATGTCTTCAATCTTCTTGATTCCTTCAATATCTTTGAAGAGACTTTCTTGAAATATTTTCCCTAGGATTCCTCCAACAACATCTTTCAAGAGTGATGACTGATATCATAATCCCTTAATGGTTTCTTCAAAGAGGTTTGTCAATGAGTCTTCAACTAGATCCCTTTAGAATATAATATTCCTTGTAGTCTTCCTCTTTAGGCTTTAATCGTTTCATTTTTCCTTCCCCTTGATAAGAAAATCCGTCTAGTGTCATTCTAGTTGCCTTCCTTGTTCACCTTAGCTATGCTACCATGTTGGAAAATGGAAAGTGGTAGCTATTAATCTCATTTTTATTTAACCTTGATATTTGATTATGAATCTTAATTTTATTTTTTAGTTCTTTAGTTAGATATTTATCATCAGACAATATCAAGATCAGTGATAGAAATAGAAGGGGACACAGATATTAGGCTCTCAGCTAGGGCAAAAACCCTTAAAGGCTAAAACCAAAAACTCTTATCTTCTTATAATTTTCTTCAAATGAGATATAAAGACCCAACCCTAGACCAAGTCCTTCTCCAAGTACCAATTCATCCCTTCCAACAAGTCCTTCCTTGAACTTGCACCAACTAGCTACAACCTGCAACTTTTACCTGCCAACCTCAACCCTATAACTCACATAGCTACTTTGACCCTTTGGTTTATTACCTTAGTTATGCACCTTAACGTTGTTACCTCAAAATGTACCTTCATATTGTTCTTTACCTATGGCTCAGTTTTATACTTTGGCTTGTTTTGCACATTCAACTCAGTAGTTCGACACCTTCAACTTATTTTGCACCGTTGACCTGTTCTGCACCTTTGACTTAGTTTTGTACCTTCATAATGTTATGTACCTTCGCTAGAAACTTCATATGTGATATTTTAATTTGTTTTCGTTGAATGAGTGTTAAATGAGGTCGAAATGCTCATTTATATATCCTTCTTTAGGGGTCAAATTCCCTCCTTTAGGCCAACTTGATGTTTCTAGGGCCAACTTGTACTTTAGGAGATTATGGGACTTTCTAGACTAAAAAATAATTAGGGGAATTTTGAGGTCTAAAATGGCTTCCTAAATAAATTATAAAATAATAGTGGAAATAATAAAATAAAATTAGATTACATCATCAAATTTTAGAGGGAAAAACAAAAAAACTACTTTTTCAACCCGTATTTTCAACTTATCTCCCTATGGGTTTACTCAAATTTCGAGTGGGAACACTCGTTGGATGCATAGTTTGATTCTTCATCCAAGAAGTACCCATGTTGCATACTT
Source organism: Pinus taeda (assembly GCA_000404065.3). Classification (NCBI taxonomy): domain Eukaryota; kingdom Viridiplantae; phylum Streptophyta; class Pinopsida; order Pinales; family Pinaceae; genus Pinus; species Pinus taeda. The sequence continues at coordinate 26,178 of APFE031231654.1, forward strand.
TCGATGGACCCTTCTACATGAAAAATGAGAAATACATGAAAAGCATGATTGCAATCACGTTTTTCATGTATTTCATATTTTCCATGTAGCGGGGTCCATCGAAAGTATGAAACATGGGTACTCCTTGGATGAGGAATTAAATTTTGCATACAACGATTACTCCCACTCAAAATTTGAGTAAAATCTAAGGGAGATAAGTTGAAAATACAAGTTGAAAATACAAGTTGAAAAATAGTTTTATTATTTTATTATTTTTTAATCTTTTTACCTTTTTACCCCAAAATGGTGAATCATCCCCCATGGTTGACATCATCATCTTGAATCCTATTGGTTATCAATTTTATTTTGGTTGTACATTTTTCTTAGGAGGGCCATTTTAGAACTCAAAATTTCTCTAATAAATTATTTTTATAAATACAATTTGCCCAAAAGGTTCTTATAAACATGACTCTAACTCCTTTGACTCATGAAAATAAATTCTAAGGCCTAAAAAACCCTAGAAGCATGAAGACCATGCTTTTACCTAGAAGACCATCAATAAAGAGCATGAAACCCATGCTTTAATAATAATAACTTTTCCTTTTCTTTTCGTGTTTGTTATGAAGACCAAAACTAGTTACATTTTCAACAGCCATCATGTTGAGGTAATTATGATATTGATGTTTTTGTATAGGTTATCTAGTTGGTATATAGCTTCATTACCTGAAAGAATGTTGTATAAATGCATAATGGTAGTTGAGGCAAGTGTATCTACAAATGTTTGCTTTGAACTCAATCCAATGAATACATGGATTGAATGGATGACTTTGGTAATCCTTGGAGGATTATGTGATCAAGATGTCTACACCATCTTGGGATTGAAAGGTAGCAATACAAAAGGATAATATGGTGTTTATGTTTCAATAATGAAGATCACTTTCATGATTAGAAGGAGCTATGACTGGCTCTATTTTAATTGGCTCAATATAATGCCTTTGTTGATGATGAGTACATGATAGTGATATGAAATGTTGATGGATTGAACCCTATCACAACCCGAAGAAAGTTTGGCTCCATTTCAAAAGCTCAATATGATGAGATGCAAAGGAAGGTTGGAGCCATGCAACTACTACATGAAGATCTCCATGAAGAACAAATAGTTGATGTATTGATAAAGGCATGTGGTTATGACTTCCCAATTAAAAGGAAATAAGGAATCTCACCTATGTTTGAGAGGGAGTAAGAAGTCTCCTTTAAATGTTTGAGAAGGAGAAAATATTTATTCCACGAAAAAGAGGGAATGAGGATATCTGCTTTGGCTGAGAGGGAGAGATTTTAAGACAACATATTCTCCATGTGTCATGCACTAGACCAATACTAACAGTCATAATATTAGTGAAGGCACTAGGAAAGAGAATGGAGGATTGGGTAAGAATATGAGATTTCCTTAAGGATAGAGAATCCAAAATAGGAATTGTAATGACACTCTTTGAGGATTCGATAGGTATCCAAGACAAGAGTGATCAAATAGGATCGATATTCCTTGAGGATTGGAAATAAAAGAAAAGAATAATCTTAAAACGACATACCTAGTTAACATTTAGACGGGGTATGTGCCTTAAAAGGTAGTGTGGTGTTTCACGTGAATCTTGTTATGTTGAAAATTTTGGTTATGATGTTGATGCTTGAGAATGGATTATCAATTCGACTCTTCTTATGAGAATATTTTAGTTTGATAGAATCCTTGTACGAGTTGCACAATTCTGAATACCTCCCTAGTTAAGAGGGAGAGAATGGATTATCAATTTGACTCTTCTTATGAGAATATTTTAGTTTGAGAGAATCCTTGTACCAGTTTCACAATTATGAATACCTCCCTAGTTAAGAGGGAGTGTTGGAAAATTTCAGTCTTCATAATTTTGATTGTACTAATGTCATTCTATATTTAAATAAAAATAAAAAATACAAGAAAAAAAATATTTTTCAAGCATGGGTTTCATTCTCCATTTGTATGGTCAACTAGGTCAAGTATGTTCTTCATGCTTCTAGGTTTGTCAAGTCAAAAAGAAAATTGTCACGAGTCAAAATCCAATTTGGACTTCCTAAAAGAAAAAGGAAAATAATTTCTTTATGTTAAAAACGATTCAAATTATCCCTTAGACCAGGTCAACCCTTCAATATAATCAGTTGTCCTGCTCAAACGACACGATTGTTCAAGACACATGAACAACTATAAACTGGCTAGCGCATTCCTCATTTGGACAAGCTCTTCATGGATCTTCTACAGTAGATAAGTAAGTTGTAGATGTGAATTATTCTATGGAGGGAAGTGAGCTCCTCCTATGATCTACTATAAGTCTCCCAAGTGATCATGAAAGAATGATGAGCCTATTTTCTGAGTTTCTCTTTCAGACATAATCATGGCATCTTATGGATAAAATGAAGGGTTGAACCGGTGATTGTGGGACATTTATTTTTGGTCTTGGGTCTTAGCTTTCTCATTTGATCTGATTCTATAAGAAGAGAAGAATTTTTGGGTTCTCCCCTTAGAGGTGTTTTTCCTTGGATTGGAGCCTATATCTTGTGTCTATTGTGTATTGTGATCTTTGTATTTTACATTTGATAATTTTTCGATGAATAAGAACATAAACAAATAATAAAGCCAACAAATTTCGCAAAAAATTATTAAAAAAAAAGGAGAAATCACATTAATCTTGTAGCCTACCTATTTCTCTAGAATTGTAAGAGGGAGGATAAAAAATAAATAATACTTAAGTTGGTTTCTCTTCCAAAACACTCAATTGAATACTCAAACTCAACAAACACAACACCAATAGGTCTATCTCGTCATTCTATCAGTTTTGATTGTAAACATGACCAGCTTATGAAAAGTGCATCTTTGTCTCAAAATTTGTGACAAGAAGTAATGACACGTGGGCTTTAATCATAAGCCCTCAAATCCACTACTCAAAACTCAACAAATAGAGCACCAATAGGTTTGTCTCATCATTTTACAAATTTTGACTATAAACTCAACCAACTTCTACAAAGTGCATCTCTATCTCAAAATTTGTGTAAAGCATTAATGACACATGTGGGGTTTAACCATGAGTTTATAGATTCTATGCTCTAATCAAAATTATGTATGCACCAGTGGAATCGTCTCAAAAAATAATGAAGAATGACTATAAACACCATATGCTTTTGTCACCGTCACCTTAGGACTCCTCTAAGCTCCTTTGTCTTAAAACTTGTGCCAAGCAAATTGAACCTCTACATTAATTGCATACCGACCTCTTAAAACATACATGAGGATTGGTACACCCCCTCCTATAGACCCCCCTTTGGTATATGAATAAAAAAATTTAAATAAATTTGGTGGGCAAAGTTTACAACCAATTTTATTGGCACGTATTATAAAAATGTCGAATAGTTTTAACCCGCAACATAACCATATTATATCCCAATATTATAGTTGGTATGACATCTGTTTGGTGAGCACCTTATAACTATACCATATATTATATATACAGTGTATTGTTTCAAACCATATTAATATGGCTTTTCCAACATGTCATTCCAACCTGTATTAAGCACCGAACCTAATATAATATTCCATCATCTACGTGCACCATGGCCCAATCACCATTCGTTATGTGGCATGTTCATTAGTGTGTCTAAACTTAATGGTCATCAATCTTGATTTTTTCATGGAGGTCCCGAGGTCAAGCCCACGATCCTCCTCTCCTTTTGGCATGGTCGTTCAACAATAACTTAAATACAAGTTTGTGCCATAAATATAATAAAATAATCACATGGCCCATTGGTTGGTCATTGAACTATTTCTACATAGGTTAGGGGTTCAATCCTTGTGGTCTCCAATTGTGAATGAATTTTGACCGATGAAATTTATGGCCCATTATGAGGTGCCACATGGTTCTTTCTCGTTGGGCCACGTATCGACACCTGATCGGTCCACAACTACACAACCAACGCCACCTTATCAAATACGTATTTCTATATGTCATGATCAAAAACTGCCACATCACCTCCATGATGTGCAATGTCAGCATCGTGTAGTGCCATGTGGAACTCTATGGTTTTGCTACATGGTATCTTTGCTAACTCCTTTTCACTTTTTTCCACAAACTTAATACTGCCATAACTTTTGCATATGAGCCCCATTTGATGAGATTCAAGTTGTTGGAATCTTCTCATTAAGCTCCTCAACATGGAACTATTTCCCTTAAATTTTGAGCACTTTTATTTTTATGTCCTCCTAGATCATTCTCCCAACTAAAGGACTTCGGGACCGCAAAATTTTACACACATAGATCAGACATATTTTCTCTTATTTACAACAGAATCCATACCATTTTCTACATAGACAAAGGCCTAAAATATCACTATGTTAAATACTTGAGTGATGTTATACAATTCATCAATTTTACAAAAAAAATATCCCATCTATGAGGTCTTCAAAAGAAACATGTGATTTATAATGGTGGCCACACTCAACTACTTTCTCATTTGTTGGTTCCTCCACAAGGGTTTTTCTCTTCACAAGTGTTTTCATAAGCTTCTAGTCCTTCATTGTACATAGCTCTAGATGGAGCTTCCAACAGGTAACTCTTTGGTGTCCACTCTGGTTGCAACAGGTGCATTGGTTTTTCAACATCTAGACTTTCTCGCCCTTCTTTTTCTCTTGATGTAGAGAGCAGTCTTTATATTGCGTCTCCTTCTTGGTCAACATAACTTTCCTGTAAAAAGCCAATATTTTCCAACACTTGGCAAGAACATGGTTATTCAAACCAAAAAATGTACATGGTTTTCTATGCCATAAACTTTGTTTTACATTGTTAATTTTTTTATAATCAGAAGGAATATTAAAATAACTATATCTTGAATGGTTATCTTTGTTGCAGATTTGGTGAGGAGAACTTAACATAGCTCGTCCTCTGAAATTATCACCTTCATTTGGAGATTACTTGTAATCGCGGTCACTGGAATGGTGCAATGTGCTCTCATGCTGCACTAATTCATACTCTTTAATTGAAGACTCTCTTGCTCCTATAGATTTGGAGTTTCTTTCATCGGTGGTCTTGCAGAATGCTCCATCTTCCTCTCTGACAGAGCCTAGTCCTACATATCGAGGTATTTCTATACATTGGATGGGATTCACAATCTCTTGGCCATTAACTCCAAGGCCCTTTCCTTCATATCCCATTTTCTTCATTAGCTTCAATTCAATTCATGTAGTGTGTTTTTCAAGAGCACCAAAATCATCATCATAGTGGGAACATGAAATTGAAGAATCACTGTCACCAATTACCTAAATTTTCGATTCTAGATCAGGTGAGGATGGCTTTTCCAAGCCTTCATTATGTTGCAACTTTACCAAGGCCTATTTCATGACTTGTAACTAAATTTTCAATCCCTACTTCTCCTTTTCTACTTCTTGTAGAAATCTTCTCAACTCAACATTCTCTGCTTCAATGCCCTAGTTTATTCCCTTGAGTTCTTTGAGCCATGCAATATTTGATTTTTTTTCCCATCTATTGTACCCCAACAACTATGGTCTTCATGTCATATCTTGAATCATAACCAAAGTCTTGTTAAACTATAGAAACAATTTTCTATCTCCCTTTTCTACCAATTTCTTAGGCTTTAACAAAGTATGAAATTTCTAGTAATGCTCCTCATCATGCCCATATTTCTTGTAATGAATGCAAGAGATATTTCCTTCCTCTTTATTTTTTGTCGTTATCTTCTTTGTGTGATATTCTTGCACAATATTTTCCCCATTTTCAAGATGAGTTTCTTTCACACATGCTTCATCTAGATTAGAGGGATTAAATAAAAACAAGGTTTGATGAAGGTAACTTTGTTAAGCACCAACATATTGAATTTGTTGAGAAGTCTAGCAAGAAAGGGTAAATTTGACTTAGCCATGGTCAAATTGAAAATTTCTGAATTGCCACATCAACAGACAACTTGGAGGTAGTTAACTGAGATGACTTGGCTCTTATCAGTCAATTAGCTCAGTAAATTTGAGTTAGAGGGATTGGATTTTAGTTATGCATGTGTGATTGATAATTTGTAGCAATCTAGTTTAGTTATTTCCAGTTGTATTCAATTAAACTAGTTATAGTTGTTGATAGAAGTAGTTGGAGGCGAGTTGTGCAGTGGGACAATAATCTAACTTAGTAATCATATAGTTAATTGATCAATCAACCAAAAATAGCTAGTGCATGTAGAGAATTGGAGTTCCCCATTTGTGGTGGAGATTCCAAGGCAGTGTAACATCAGTTGTAGATTAGTCTTGAGTGTTCATGTATTGCATGTAGTCAAAGATCCAACCTTGGGAATTACACAATCAATTGGAGGAAAATTCCTAAAAAAATAAGGGCGTAATTCCTCAAGATTTATGCAAGGAAATAGGGGCTCAAGCCGAGGAAGAAATTGACTAATTCTAGGTGAGAGCTTCTCATTGAGTAGAGAGAAAGGTTATTCACTTGCAGGTTGAGCTCAGAGTGGGCAAGAAATTGTAATACATCCTCTATTTATTTGATTAATGCAAGCAAGATAAAGGGGATTTTATCAGTTGGTTTCCCCTAGATAAATATGTGTACTTGTGTATGTGATTGATGCATGTTTGTGAATATTGTCCTAACTTGTCAATTGATTTCTGCAGAGTAGTAGAACATAATTGTGTCTCTTGATTTAGATTAAATTTCTTGAGCAGCTGCAATACTATCACCATATTTCTGCATGGTATGAGAGTAGAAATCAGATTAGAACAATAAATTCAAAGTTGTTCCTGAGGAGTTTCAAATTTTTAGCTTCAGTATAGAAGGATTTCTTCAGATTTGGGAGAATGGCCTTCAATGGACTGAGATTAGTGTATGCCTTGGAAGGAAGCAATAATTTCATTGCTTGGAAGGATCGCATGGAGGAAGTTCTTGATGACAATGGATTGATGGAATATTTCAAGATAGACATTCCAAAAACATGATCAATTGATGCCCAAAACCTAGCCCAATGGAAGAAATATGTATCCAAGGCGAGTAGGACAATCTTGGAGGGAGTGAGAGACCACAGTGTCTCAAATCTCCACAAGAAAGAAACTCCTTTCGCAATGTGAAAGGCATTGACTTAGCCATTTGAAAATAGTAGTGACCATAGAAAAATGTCCCTCAAAGGCAAACTTTGAAACACTAAGATGTAGAACAATGATAATATTTCACATTATCTCACCATATTTACACAAGTTCAGGATGATCTTGGAGGGGTTGGTGTGAATGTTGCAGAAGATGGCCTAGTGAGGCTAGATCTTCTAGGCCTTTCAAAAATTTGGCATAGCTACCAAGACTCGGTGAACAGGAGGGATAAATTACCAATTTGGGAATGCTTATGGTTTGATTTGGTACAAGAAGAGATCAAATGAAATACCAGAGATGGAATTTCATATAAGGAAGAGGATGAAGAAAAATTTACAATGGTTGGAAAGGGAAAGAAGGAAAAATGGAAGAAATCTCACACCAAACTAGAATCTAGCCAAGGGGGAAATAAGACATACTTGACCAAAACAAAATGCTTCAATTTTCATGAATTTGGGCACCATGCTATAAAGCATCCACACAAAAAGTCTAGTAAGAATAACTCAAGAGGATCAGTAGGTGAAGCATTGGCTTCAAATTTCGAGCTATACTTCACCCTATTCACGTGCATGACCATCATTGTGATAGGGAGTGTGTGGAACTTGGACTTGGGTGCCTTATTCCACATGACAGGGTGTAGAGAGCTTTAAGTGACTTGGAGGAGAAAGACCTCCAGATCCATATTGAGATTAGGGATGATGGAAGGTATAGTTCTACTAGGGTTGGAACAATAACCTTTAATAGGGGGTCGAGATCACCTCTTCACCTTAAATATGTCATATTTGTTCCAATCCTAAAGAAGAACCTCATATTTATAGCATTTTTGGAAGGCCACGACTATGATGTCATCTTCAGTAAAGGTAAAGCCTTTCTGAGGCACACAACTACTGGATGGGTGAAGCAGATAGGGGTTCATGTGAAGATCCTATATAAACTTGATGTGGAAGATTGTGCCAAATTAAGAAGTAAGGAAGAGAAAATGGAGAATTACGATGCAGGTGACCTTTGGCATAGGAGATTGGGCCATTTGCATCATGGCTCCTTAAAAATTATGCATCAAATAACCATTAGCCTCCCTAAAGGATCACTTGAGCAGTAGATGTCTGCAAGGGTTGTACCTTGGGGAAGTATGTGAAATCCACATTCCATGATTGAGACAGCAAAGCACATGCAGTCTTGTAGAGATTCCACTATGATGTTTATGGACCTTTCTCGACAGCCTCCACTGCCAGATATAAGTACTATGTTATTTTTATTGATGATTTATCAAGGAGTCAAGGAAGTGTTGGATCTTCTTCATGCAGAAGAAGAATGAGACGTTCTCAAAATTTGTAGAATCCAAGGTGTTACACAAAAATATCGTAACCTCGATTATTTGCAGTCAGTATAGGTCTATCACCACCTATACCAGCCTCCTAAGCAAGTCTCAGACCTCAGCTCTTCAAAACAAGCTTTGGAAATGAGAGAAAGACATCAAAAAAGCAATGTAACTCTGGTTCCGCACTTTCTCTCACTTTTACCTGCTGGCCCGCACCTTTTGTTCAGAATACCTGCGTACTTATACGCTCTGTATGTAAAGGGGAGGGTGCATACCCCTGTGAAAGTCAAAAGGCACAATTTTTATCTTAAAAAACTCACTTTGGGTTAATTCTAGAGGTTTCTAGAAGGAATTTTGACGTGG